>JAMZAV010002049.1:0-129438 GCA_024449915.1 Sweltsa coloradensis
AAAAAAAAGAGCTTCTAGCAAATTATACCCCTACATTTGTTTTGCACTTTTCTAAGTTTTACATGAAAACACTCGATAGGCCTACAATATTTTATTACTATAATTAGGACTACTTTTTTTTAAAATATACATTTTTTTAAAAGTGGCCTTTGAATGCTGATGGCCTATTTTTTATTTTTGTTTTTTGTATGTCAATAAGGGCATGCCCTTTCTGCAGACATTTTTAAAAATTTTGTAGTCATTTTCATTATATTTCTTTTTTATAATAAAAATATATTTTATAAATTTTTTTAATATTATGTTAAAATGAACAATGACGGAAAAAGGGTTAGTAGGCCTATATGAATTATATATTTAAAAAAAGGGTTTTGGGGACTTTGCAAAAGCCCTATAAAAAATTTTTATTTTTGTTATTGTTTTGTTTTTATTTTTAGCTTATTTATATTAAATTTTCATAGTATAACTAAAGAATATATCTAAATTTAAAAAGTGCCATAAAAGGAGCTTTTACGTAGGGGTGTTTTACATGAGTTGTGAACATTCTTGAGGGTTTTTTAAAATTTGATTTGTATTTTTTATTGTCCCCTGTAATTCTATAAAAGTATATACCCCTATAAATCCAATGATTTTTTTATGATATTACAATGGAATTGTAATAGGATACAAATCCATCCCCGGGTCCCCTGGGTGCAGGGGGGCGCAGGTCTAATATAGTAATATTATTCTGGGGGACTGGTCTCGAATCCCGCATTTTGGGGAAGCGATTTTATCATTTTGGGCCCCCCCCAGTTTTTTGATTTATCAATTAAAAACATTTTGGAGAGCAACGACAATGACCTGTGATTGTACATATTTTAAAGTAACAAACACGGAAAAACATGTGTTCTTCAGGTAAGCACTAGCCCCTCCTTCCCGCTATCCACTGATCGGAAACATTTGCATTTTTCGCCGCCAGGTAGAAAACCCGTTTGCTTGGAAACGCGTATACGCGTTTCCAAGCAAAGGGGTTTTTTTCTACCCTGGTGGCAAAAAAATGCAACTTTTCGGATCATGATAGGCCTATCGGAGGAGCGCGCTATGGCTTACCGGAAACACATTCATTCCGGTTTTTCACTTATAAATGTAGGAAAATCACAGGTAGGGGCCCAGACCTACCCCAATTGCGTTTCTCTCCCAAAATGTTTTTAATTTGATGAAATCAAAAATATGGGGGTGCACCAAAAAAGATAAAATCGCTCTCCAAAAATGGGGGTTTGAGCCATTCCCCGAAATTTTATTACTAGGCCCATATTCGCCTACGCCCCATGCCCCATGAGACACCAAGGATGGCATTTGTATAAATTCAATGCTCTAAATTGTAATATCATAATAAAAAAGGGACTGTTTTGGTTTAAAAAATGGCCAACTTTTAAACACTTGTAAAATGTGTTTTTTGTGTTAAAAGGTTTTAAAGGGTTTTTTTGTTTAAAATAGCGACGTTAAAGGTTTTGAAGGTTTTTTGTTTTTAAAATAGCGACGTTAAAGTTTTTGTAAGGTTATTTAAAGTGAGTGTACGGCTCGGTGGAAGTGCTGGTGAAAAGTTGGCCTTTTCTTAACCCAAACAGTACCATAAATCATTGGTATTTATAGGCTATATACTAAATATAGGCTAACAGGGTACGATAAATACTAAATCAAATTCAAACCGTCAAGAATGTTCACAACTTAGGCCTATAGTAAACCCACACATACAGTATCGCTCGCTTCTTATGGCACTTTTAATTTTGAGATATGCTTCTTTAGTTTTTTTTATGATAATTTAATATAGGGTCGTTCCGTGTCAATCAACACAAAAAATATAAAAAAAAAACCTTATAATTTTTTATTTTGATGAAAATTGGCACACAGCTTTAAATAATAGCAGTTATCCAAATTCCAAATTTTAGCTTTCTAGGTCAAAGAAAGTTTTTGATTTACAGCAAGTCAAAAACTGCCCGTAAATCCAAATTTTGATTCCGGGTGCAACAACGGTAAATGCTATGAATCCTGAACCATTCGTCTCTGAAGGCTCTAGGTACTTGGTGTCATTTAAAAGCTGTTGAAAAGCCCTTTAAATTTTTTTTAAGCTTGATTTTGTGAATAATTTTCTATTGCTATAATGGGTAATCTTGACCTGGATATTTCAAAAAACGTACCATTTGAATTTTGAAAATTTTTGAAAACATAGTTCAAAGGGGTTTTCTAGGTGTCTGACAAATTCATGTTGGGCATGAAATTTGGTTCACATCATAAAAAATTATTTTAAGTTTGAAATGTGTTTTTAATTGATATTTAATGTTAGTTCCATACCTCCAGGCTTACAGTATTTGCCTGTGTCATTGAGTTCAAATAGTTCTGTCAGGATTATGCGTGCTTATTTCCAACCAGTTTTTCTTGAGTTGGCCATTACTAACCATTATGGTTTCCACATCCTTAACTTCAAATCTGCTTGGGCTGTTTAATCCTTGGTAAAGGAATAGACTCTTCCAGTAATTGTCAATGGATCGATTTTTTGTCAATATTTGACGCAAGGGAAACAGAGAGCAGATCTGGTGTTCTTGGATAGGTGAAAGATGGTGAAGGTCCATGTGGATGAAGAAAGCTCAGATTGCCCTCATCTTTGTTTTCATCAGTAGAGAGGGACACAAAGCTGCCCACCAGTAGTTATCGTATACACAAGTCACAAAACCACGAATCTTTTTCCATGTTTAGACAATCTTCCAAGGATGTAACTAACTCTTCTTGAACCTCAGTGGAAAACGAATAAGAATGCAGACCCTGAGTGCCGGTTGTTAGAACCGAGGAAAACCGTTCTTGTAGGACCTGCTCATGGGCGTTATGTTCCTCAGTGGTGCCATAAGCAAACTCTACCGTTTTTATCACTGGCACTGCCCACTCGTAAAGTTGTCTGGGTGTCATGATTGGTTTTAAAATGGTCTTTGTAAACTTGCTCGAGCTGCAAGTCTCTTGAGTGTTCCGCCTAAACCATCACATGCACCTTTGCCATGGGAAGTTGCGGAAAAATGCCACTCCGCAGTTATCACATTAAAATCTTCCTCGTGAGCACAGAGGTTTACAAATTTTTTTACGATTTTTGTTTTGGGGAAATGCTGCTCCATCCGAAAAGTATATTATTTTCTTAACTCTTGTTCCGGGGAACTTGTTGGTTAAGAAAAAGATAAGCTTTGTTTAAAACCCAAATGGACAGCCACTGTATCATGTCAAAGACACTCCGAAATGATAACAAAACTGGTATGCTGTAATTCCCCATCATTTTTGAAGTAAGCCACGAAAGGATGGATGGTTGCTTGTGCATTGTTCCAGTGATATCCCTGAGCTTCGTCTTGTAAAACAAAAGAATAGTTTTCAGCGAAATCACAAATGACTAAAACTCACCATCCCCTAGCTCATCTTTCTACAAGATTGAAATGAGATTTTTGGGCTTGAATGAATGAATGGCGCTTTAAGATATGAAAACTTCTCGCAAAATATGTCCACAAATCATCAACCGATTTCTTAAGCGTTTCCAGGTTGCAGCGGTCAAAATCATCCACTGCTTGTATGTAATATCTTCAATCTTTTTCGTCACCCCATATGTGTTATAAGACGCTCCTTAAGCTGCAGTGTACCAGGACAGTTGACACATTCAGACAGATAACATTGTGGCATAGGTGGATTACAAATCATCAATGCTATACAGTGATGGTAGGATTTTAAAGGGGTGTCGTCCATTTTTGTGAGCTCTGGGATCTTGCCACCAACTAACATCAGTTTCACATTTTGGTGGATCGTGCACACGCACACACTGTGTGTCCCACTGGACCCAGCCAAAATACAGTTCTCTGGTCGCAATTCTGAAAATTTGGAAAAACCTATTTTTTCTGTGGGATATTAGTTTAAAAGCTGGTAAATTTCTCTTAAATTGCCGAGAACAAGTCTCTTCTGTAGATGGACTCGAATTCCGGCTCGCTTCACGGAAACAAAAATTTTTTTTTACCTGGGATGGATCGGCTGATTTCATCATTTGCATAAAAATTTTGAATAAGATCTGCCGTAGGCTGAGAAAGACTCTTCCCTGGTTTTGGGTCTGGAGTTGACAAAATTCCCTTTTGTTTAACCAGGTCTTTGCTTACGTACCATAAAATTTGGTGCCTTGAATTCCTTTCAATCTTTCTTATTGACCAACTCGCAGGCAGAACAGTTAGGATTTGTACTTTTCACTTCGGGTTGTAGTGGCATAAACTTGCTTTTAAGTTGACTTAACAAATTTCCGATCTGCAGTTCTTAACTTCATTTCTTCATCACTTTCTTCAGGATCAATAGCCCAAAATTTTCTCTCTCACAGCCTTACCAATTTTCGTAGTTTAGCTTTTGGATATTTCACCTGGGCTAGTTTCTTCTTACTGACTGGAGATTCCCCAATAGCTTGTAGTGTCTGGTTTAAAGCATCAAATCCAACTTCTGTATCAGGGTATGTAACATCATCAACTGACATACTGTAGAACTACTAGCACCAGGTTGAGGTTCAACATCTTCATCACAAGAAGATAGGTCTTTAATTGCACTGACTTCACGTCTGCAAACATCGCAAATCTTCATCCCAAGAAAGACTAACTCCGGGAACTTATCGCACATCCATTGCAAGACATTTCTAAGATTTTTATATTTAGAAGTGTGATGTTCTTTCTTGAAAGGATTGCAACAGTACCTAGTATAATTAAATGGAGTACTGTGCACCTCCATTGTGATCAAAGGAGATGTTATTTATAGGTTATGTTTAAACCACATGGTCACACTTGAGCTTAAATTCAAATCATACTATAATACTAACACTTCAAAATTACATTAAACCACTTAACAGAATCAAGGTTACACAATGATATAAACACAAGTTAATAAAACTGCCAATAGCAAGAGTAGTTTGCCCAACTATAATTAAGATACTGTAAATTAGGTAACTACTTGTCTGTCTTCCAGTGATTTGTGTAGGTGTTTCCCAAGGGATGTAGAAACTAGGTAAAGTAGCATCAGTCAATAAAGTAGTTTTCTACATTCCCAATAATATTACCATGCTGAAATCATCACCTAGACCTGCCAATACATGAATATCAAAATCATTGTTGTTTATATGAATTTTATTGTCCTAGTGTACTACACATTTCAAACTTAAATAATTTTTATGATGTGAATCCATTGCATGCCCAACATGAAATTTATCAGACACCTGGAAAACACTTTGAAGTATTTTTTCAAAAATTTTCAAAATTCAAAATGGTACGTTTTTTGAAATATCCCAAAGGGCAAAGATTACCATTGTAGCAAAAGGAACTTATTCACAAAAATAAAGCTTTTAAAAACATGCATTTAAAAGGGCTTTTCAACAGCTTTAAAAATGACACCAAAGTAAAAGCCTTCTTTGGACAAACGGTTCAGGATTTATAGCATTTAACGATGTTGCGCCCGGAACCAAATTTGGATTTACGGTCAGTTTTTGACTTGCTGTAAATAAAAAACTACTGGACCTAGAGAGCTAAAATTTGGAATTTGGGTTATTACTATCATTTCAAAACAAAGTGCAAAATTTGATTAAAATCGAAAGAGGTGAAGTTTTATGCTGTGTTGATTTGACATGGAATGACCCACAATTAAAGTCATAATAATAAAAACAAAACAATAACAAAAATAATAATAATAGGCCTAATTGTATTTGGGCTTATGCACAAACAAGTCCCAACTCCTTTTCTACCTTTAATGTAGGCCTACATATACCGTTTACCGTCATTGTTAATTTATTACATAATATTATACATAATACCATAAAAAAAACAATTTATATTATTACAATAGAATAAGTAGGTTCTACAAGATTTTAAAGCTGTCTGCAGAATGACGCGGCATGCCATTGTTGACATACAAAACAAATAATAAAAAGGAAGTGACTATTTAACCGTACTTTTCGGAAAATACGATGCCCCAAATTCGTCCGTAGTATGAACGAAGATCAGCGGAAATAATCGAAGGTATCCGAATCGTCCGCGGGATACCACGTAACTAGGCCAATAGCTTCAAATATCACAGTGCATTGTGGCAGAGTGGTAGCGCGTCCGAATTCTATGCGATAGGTCGGCGGTTCAAATCTTCGTTAGGTCGTTTTTTTTTACTATTCTATTTGGGTCCATGTTTTTTCTGCAAATGATTTCACTACATTCGGCCCCGTCGCAAACACAATTCTAGATGATAAAAGCGTTTAAAAAGTGCTGCGCCGCGCTAGTTCTAGGGCCTAGGATACAATCGATAAGAGCGCACCCGAAATCCTTTCCGTTAAAAACGAGTTAAGATTTAAAATAGCAACGTTAAAGGTTTGGTAAGTAGAGTATTTTATTAAAAAAACGAGTTAAGATTTAAAATAGCAACGTTAAAGGTTTGGTAAGTAGAGTAGGGGAACATGCTGTACCTTGGACATAGTTGTACCTTGGACCATTCAAGATATCTCTGCTATCTTGTGGTAAAAAAAATAGCTAAAATTTCTAGTTGTCAATTATGCCACTAGGTGTCAGACTATACCAAACTGGGATGGTGGTAGAAGACCTAGCATCATTCAAAAAATAATTTGTGTTTTCAACCATTCAAAGTAAATATTTTGCATGTTACTATTTTGCTTTTTTAAGCCTTGAATGATATTTTACTGCTAAAACACTTTATTAAGTCTGAGAACCATGTTTTGATGTATAATTATACCAATTACATAAAACAGGCAACTTAACCTCAAACTAAATTGGGGGAAATCAAAAAGTTACGTGCTTGGTTGTACCTTGGGTCACCCTTATAGTAATGTACCTTGGACCATGTCCAAGGTACGTTTAACATGGTATTTTCTATACCATGGTAGGCCAATTCGTTTTGTTTCTTTAGATAATGCCACGAAGTAAAGAGGGCAAGGTAAGGGTGAAATTAGTGGAGTTGGGGGGGGGGGCGCAAAGTGCCGTGGGGGAAGCATAAAATGCGTTGCCGTTGTCAGCTAGCCCCCCCCCCCCAACCCCACTAACCTACTATCCACTTTTTGGGGAGGGGGTGGGGGTGGGGGGCTAGCTGACTACGGCAATGCACTTTATGCTTCGCCCCCAAACCCCCCTAACCTACTTTCCTTTTCGGGGGGGTCTAAGTACCGAATTTTCTTTTTTATATTCATAATTCAAAATGGGGTGGCCTTAATAATATTTTTAGTCAATAGAAATATAACTACACTCCCACTCTTTAAATATGGAGTACTAACAAGAAAGAAAACATTAAGTAGGCCTATAGGCCTATCCTTCAATTTTCTATGTAATTTATGTACATAATTCAAGGTATAAATTACATGGTCCAAGGTACGAATTACATGGTCCAAGGTACATTGCTATGCTGTACCTTGGACCACTTTGCACTAATTATTAAAATGGTTAATTTATAGCAATAATTGTAAAGTGCCATATACAATAAAATCAACAAAGTTTGTACAAGGCATGTTCTAGCAAATACAAAAAAAATAATCGAAAATCATCATCTCATTTCTCCAGAAACATATAAATGTAAAAAGTGGTCCAAGGTACAGCATGTTCCCCTATTTTATTGAAAAGGTTGGTAGGCCTACTAAGTAATGTCATAATAAACATGGCGTGCCGGCAACAGTGAAATGGTAGTGTTTGTGTTCAATCTTTATTAATTATAACATAATTCGTATATTTTCAGAGTGGTTATTATTGAATTAACGTAATTTACTTCCCGTTCCTACGGTTAAATTAGCAGGCCTAATTTTTCCGTACCCACAGTTCGAGTACCGGTACCTTCGGTGATTTCCGCCGATGTTCGTTCATGCTACGGACGAATTGAGAAACGTAATTTTCCCGTAGCTACGGTCGAATAGCCTCAGCGTAATAAAAATAGACCATCAGCTTTTCAATAGGCCTACTTTTAATAAAATGTATATTAAAAAAAAAAAAAAGAAGTCCTAAGTGTATAGAAGATCGATATATAGGCCAACTCCGATTGCGTTTACATTGTAAAACGATGTAGAAAACGTGCAAAACAAGTGTAGGGCTATAATTTGCTATATCAAGTAAAATTATTGAAACTATTAGTATTGGTGGGCAACATTTAATGGCAAAATATCATCGATCTTCATCATTCAACATTATTTGATACACTTGTTTCTGTATTTAATAGTTTAACAGTGGTTTGTTCTTTTCGAGCTAATATCATCAAATAATCTCAATTATTATTTGTTGTAATTTAAAATGCCATTAAATTCCCGTTTTTAATAAAATACGATCCCCAAAACTTACGAATTTTACTAAAAAAAATACGTGAGATATGACATAATCAACAATGTTTTTGCAAATGATCAGAAATGTAACAAAAATCAAGTTAAAACCTATAACTGAAATACAGCGCTCCCGTAAGCAGCTCGCCTCTATCACCGATCGGTCCGACATGTTGCGTTTTAGTGCAACCCTTGAAAATCCCACTCGCACGCTCGCATTTTGCGAGTGACAATTTGGCTCTTGCGAGTAACTTTTATGGACGTGCTTCAAAATATCGTTTTTTGCGAGAATTTGAATCGAGCGCCGATTCATGCCGCCGACTTGTGGCAGTGTGCTGAGTATGCCCCCCCACCCCCTCCTGCCTAACCACTTGTGCGATCTTCCAGAGATTATACCGCGTAAATAATTACCACATCACTTATGTTTTCAATCTGCTAGAAGTCAAAACTTAAAAGCTATCACCCATGGTGATAAATCTTTCCTTATCTTGTTTACTCTCGTTCGGGCTCCAGTCCCCCCTTCCCGCGCCCCGAGCCAACGCATCGTGAGTCGTGACCTTGACTTGACTGTGACAAGTTATAAAGCGACGCAACCGAACAGTGAGTGTTATCTTAATGGCCCGCTGCTGTTCCTCTTACGTGATTATGAAATACTACTTCATCGGCACGTCATTGTTTATAGAACAGCATTACGTCTGAGATATTACGATAATTGATGAGCGTGTTTCTTTACAGTTCATTAGACACCCCACACGATTTTTTTGTTTTACTACCCGGGTAACCCGCGGGTAATGTGGACGGGTACCCGGGTCGTAAAAAAGTCGGGTTTCGTCATCCCTAGTAAACAGCCAGACACATTATTGTAAGACGCGATCGCGAACATAAGTCATTGGGCATTTTGTTGATGCGGCGCATATTATTTGTACCATCAGTGTTCTTATCTTATCTTATCTGCAAGTGGTTTACGAGTTTTCACGGTATAAATACTGAAGTTTTTCAGTACAGAATAAGCCCGCTATGTTATCCTAAAACGCAACCAAACGCTCTTTAATAAAACCTGACTTCAAAATTTTTCGCCTGCGGCGCTATTGTTGGGTGGCTCCGCCCCCAAACCCCCCTTGCCTTCCCGCCGAAAGTACCTTCCCGCTAGGAGCGAGTACTAAAAGACGGGTGCGAGTTGATTTGTTACACAATTTTCAAGGGTTGTTTTAGTGCTGCCATCTATCTTTGCTTGGAAACGCGTATAGAGGCCTCCGACTGGGAGGCTAGGTAGGGCCTAGCTCAAAGGGAACTCTTTCGGTTGGTATGGACAGTTTTTGATCAGTAGGTAGGGCTACTTTAGATTTAAAAGAGCAACGTTAAAGGTTTTATAGGTATTTTAAATTTAAAATAGCGACGTTAGATTTTGTAGGTGGGTACTTTAGATTTAAAATAGTGACGTTAAAAGTTTTGTAGGTAGGGCCTAACATAAAAAAATTTGCCCATACCAACTGAAAGAGTAGGCCTTACCGTCAAAGACTAAAATTTTAAAGGGCCCCTGCGCTGCTTTTCTTTTCCGCTGAGTTTTTGTGTCGAGAGGGTTGGGGCCTATGAAGTGAATGAACAAATTAATAACCCTTGTTTTTTTTTTTTATTTATTTTATTCTTTTTTTTGGGACACAAATAACAATACAAAGACAGTTAAAGTTTATAACAGTTTTCAGGTGCCTTTTTTGGCTAAAAAGACTAGTTTTTACATAAGTTTTTAATATAATATTTTTATAGGTTTTTTTACAAATATTTAATAGGCTATACCCTATTATAGGGTACCTCCTACTAATAAAAAAAAAAATATAGAAATTATTGGGGGAGTTCTGTCTGTCATAAAGTCTTTATGCTGTAGTATGCCTTTTGTTTTAGGAAATTTAGTTAGTTCTTTTTTGAATTTTGATGTTTTCTTTTAGTTTTTATTGATTGGGGATTTTATTGAATAGAGTTTTATTCAAATAATCAGAGTTTTTTTGGACCTAGGTTTGTATGATATTGTTAAGATGGAGGTTATTTTTTTCCTTTGGTTGTGTTGAGTTGTTTTAATATAAATAAAAATTGGGTATTTTAAAAAATGTATAGGCCTATCCCTATTATACGGTACCTTCCTACTAATAAAAAATATAGCAATTTTTTATAGTTCTGCTGTCAAAAAGCTTTTAGCTTTTAGTATCCCTTTTGGTTTGGGGAATTTTAGTTAGTTTTTTTTAATTTGAGTGTTCGTTATGTTTTTTTTTATTGGGGGAGTTTATTGAATTTTAGATTTACAAAATCGGGTTTTTTTTGACTGGTTTGTACGATATTGGGAAAAGAGGGGTTTTTTTTGTTCCTTGTTTTGTGGGTGTGTATGCCACTGTTGACGTGAGAGTGGGATGTTTTTCTAGACAAAAATTACTTGAAAAGAAAAGGCATGTAACTTAAGAATTTTTTGTGTAATAAAGGGGGGTTTTGAAATGCCCCGTGGCTTAAGGGGTACAAAACCCCGTTGTCGTTTTTGCGTGATAAATACCTTGGATATGAGTGATTTCCCAAAATTTCGTTTCCATATCTCAAGTGCGATTAAAATAGAGAAAAAACATTTTTTAGCAGTTGATATTTGTTTATTTGTTTGATGCTTTTAATTGCAAAACAAGCTGAGCTGATTTTTGGTATTAGGGTGTTGATTGGGCAGCCAGGTTAAAGTTGTTATCTATGTTTTTTCCCCAATAATTTTCCCTTGGTAGTGATTTTACTGTGGATTTATCATGGAATTTGAAAATGCAAGGTATTTGGTTGAGTGTTTTGTTTTTTGGAATGAAGGGAAATTGAAAAATTTGGTTTTTGATGAGTTACATTTGTTTTTTCACCGTAAAAACCATTCGGTGGGGATTCGGAAATTTCTTTTATCTCCCTTTCTCTTAAAGTTGTATTGTTCATTAGCGGTAAAACTTGTAGTGAAGTCATCTGCAAAAAAACTCTGCATCCCCGATGTTTTCAGGTAATATTAACAAAGTGTAAAATTTAAAAAATTTGGGAAGGAAAATCTTTAAGCCCCAAAAATTTTTTTTTTAGAAATTAGTCTTTTTAATTTCAGTTAATTTTGACGCAGGGGCCCGGATAGGAAAAGATAATTTTTAAGAGATAGATTATTTGATGTTTTTGGCAAAAAATCAAAAATTTTTGGGGTTTCAGAAATCAATTGGGAAATTTTTATTGAAACCTTTTTTTTAAAAATTACGATTTTTGGGGGATTTTTTTAAAATATTTTTTTCCCCCGAGGTTTAAAAATTTCAACAAAAAAAGAGGACATTGTTTATTTTTAAATTTTTTTAATTTTTTTGAACTTAGAATGGAAGGGCGTATTCCCGGTTAATTTTTTTTTTTTTTGTAAGGGGGGGAAATTTTATAATTTTTAAAAATTTTTAAAAAGAAAATTTTGGGGGAATAGAAAATATAAAATGGTTAGGGAATTTTGATAAGGAAAAAATTTGAAAATCTGGGTTGGGGGAAAATTTAGGGTTTTTTAGTTTCTTTTATTTTTTAAATTTTATTTGGGGGGGGCATAAAAAAAAAGGGAGTTTTCTTGGGGGTTTTGGGCTTTTTTGGGAAGTTTGAAAAGGTTTTTTAGTTTGAGTGGGGAAAAATTTTTTATTGAAATTTGGATGCTTTCCCCTAAGATATTTAAAGGGGTTTCTTTTAAAGGGGTATTTTTTTAAAAGTTTGATTAGTAAAAATAATTTTTTTGGTTTTTGGTTTAATTTTTTTCTGAAAATTTTTGGGCTTAGTTTTGTTTATGTTTTTTTTTTGATTTTCCCATGTGGAATTTTTTATTTTTGGGGAAAAACCTTTTGGAATTTAAAATATTTTTTTTTTAATTTTTGCAAAAAAAAAAAAAAAAAAATGATTTTGTAAAAGAAACTTTTTTTTGTACTTAAAACTTAATTCCTTTGGTTAAAAAAAGGGAATTTTTGGTTTTTTTTTTGTTTTTAAGGGCAAAATTTTTTTTTTTAAAGGGGGAGTTGGTTTTGTTATGGTATTTATATTGTGTTGTCTTTTGGAAACCCCAATTTTTTTGTGCTTTTCCCGGGGGTTATTTTAAAGGTTTTTTAATTGTAAGTTTTAAATTTTTGGTTTTGTTTGGGGGGCTGATATTTTTAAAAGTTTGAAATTTTTTGGGGGTAGTGGTAAAATTCCAAAATCAATTTTTGAATTTTTAAAAATTTTTAAATTTTGTTGTATATTTTTAAGATTTTTAGGGAATTTAACCCTTTATTCTGGAACAATCTTTTTGGGAACTGCATTTATGGGTTTAAAAGGGGTTTAAGGGGTTCTTTTATAGGGGGTTCCCTTTTAAATTTTGTAAAATTCATTGAAAATTCCTTTTTTAAAATTTAAATTTTTTTTGTTTTTGCATTTTTTAGGATTTGGTTTTAGTTTTTGTTTTAAAAAAGTTTTTTTATTGGTTTGGAATCTGTCATGTCATATCAAAGTTCATTTTTTAGTTTTTTTTAAATTTTTGTTTAGTTTCAATCACAATTCAATTCAATGGATAATTTTAAAATCTTTAGGAATAGTATGTTGTAGGGATTTCTGGTTTGCAAAGATTGCTACACCTCCATGTAAATGCGTTTTTCTACAATAAGATGATATTAGGGTATAATTTTCAATTGATATGCTATTTAAATCATCGTATGTCTTCCAATGTTCGGATAAGCATATTATGTCTATAGTTTCATTCTTATTGTATTGATTTTCTAGTATTATATTTAATTCTCTCATTTTTAACATTGAAAGGCCTTGCATGTTCTGGTGTATTATTCTTATAAGGTTTATTTTAGGTTTTTTAAAATTTGTTTTATTCCTTTTTCCAATGTAGGGCAATTACAAATGTTGATTTTAACCTCAAATTATATTCAGTAGGCCTAGTCCTCTCTACCTGAAAATACATGCGTTTAAAAGTGAAAATGTATGTATGTATGTATAGGCCTAATTAAAAAATGTTTTGGTCACCATCTTGGATTGAAAGGTAAAAAAAAAGTTTTTAGTTTTTAATATCACCAGTAGAGTAACGTCGCTTTATCTTTTAAATACGTAGTGCGTTTAGACATAAATTGGGTCCCGCTGCCTTTCAAATTCATTGGTTGCCTGACAATTCCTATCAAAATCCAGCAAAGGCAGTGAGCCAAGGTCTTGGTTACCATGGCAACCAGAGTCGATAAAGAAGTTTCCCCAGTTTAGTGTCAGTAATCAACCCATCAAAACCCCCCCCCCCCCCCCCCCCCCCCCCCCCCCCCCAAACAAAGTACAATTAGGCCGTTTCGCGAACACTTTTTTTAGTCGCGTTGATGGATGAGCTTTTTTGTAAGTTTGTAGTTTGCATGGGATCTTTACTTTTGCAAGTACCTATTTTTTGAACGCATTGTAGGAGATTGTTGTCAAGTTTCTACTGTTAGTTAATTGTTACTAGGAAAACACTTAAGTCCCGCCGCATTGATGGATGAGCTTTTTTGTAAGTTTGCGTAGGACCACTTTTCCTTTGCAAGTGCTTTTTGAATGCATTGTAGGTGATTGTTGTCAACTTTCTATTGTTAGTTTGTTAATAGTTATTATAAACCTAAAAAAACACATATAAAAAACTTTATTCTATGGATTCTGGCTAACGTTTTCAACTTTTTCTTTCAAAAAGCAATACATCACCAAACCTTAATGTCCATGTAAAATATGAACGTTGTAGCCCCACCCGTTTGGTCATAATTGGCCCAAACATCACGAAAATATCGGGGGGAAAATCGGAAAAGTACGATTTCTATGAGAAATATTTCTTCAAATGTCCCTAAAATCATGACTAATCTAATTTTAATGATTTCAAACGTTCCCATAAAGTTTCATCAAGATCGGAGTAGCCGTTTGCCCGGTCGCGAGCCAAATATCACCGAAATATCGCATTAAAAATCGAAAAAAATCGTAAAAGTACGATAGGTATTCATGAGAAATATTTCTTCGATTGTACCCAAAAATGTAGCAAGTCTAAGTTCAGAGATTTCGAAGGTCCCCTATAATTTTCATCAAGATCGCATATAGGCCTATGCCGTTTGCCCGGTAGAGAGCGAACAGACAAAAATACAAACAACAACAAAAAAAAAAAAAACACCCGAGCTAGGCCTTAATCTTTTTGTTAGTCAGTGAAATTGAAGTCCTCGCTTCGCTCATCCAATTATATACACGTAGGGCCTACCTAAAAAAATACTTATATGTATTTAAAACCTTTATTCTATGGATTCTGTCTGGCAACTTTTTCAACTTTTTCTGTCAAAATGCAATACATCACCATTACCTTAATGTCCATGTAAAGTAGGCCTATTAACGTTGTAGCCCCACCCGTGGTCAGAATCGGCAAAATGTCACGAAAATATCGCATTAAACATCATAATAAATCGTAAACGTATGATATTCATGAGATATTTTTTCGATTATACCCAAAAACGTGGCAGGTCTAAGTTTAGAGATTTTGAAGGTCCCCTCCAATTTTTATCAAGATCGCATAATAATATGCCGTTCCCGATGGAGAGCGAACAAACAGACAAAAAAAAAAAAAACAACAACAACAAAAAACACCCGAGCTAATTTTTTCGGGGGTCAGTGAAATTGAAGTAGACCTAGACCTTCGCTTTGCTCATCCAACAAATTTGCAGATAAATAAGGTATTATTTGTTGACAATGGAAGTTAGGCCTAATATAGGCCCTTTTTATATATACATTTTTATATTACAATATCATTATTAGGTGTAGGCTCATCCGCTCATGCCTCAGGCAAACTATTAGAATATATATTAAAATGCTTGACATGTATTTTGACTACATCCAGTTGCATTCTTTTGGACGGTAGGAACGCTACATTTCTAGGGCGGTGAGTCCTAGAAATTTTTAGCACACGAACATACGAACGCACTTCTCTATTAACGTACCGGGTACCGGTCCAGATTCTCTACAGTAGAGTAGGCATAGACCTATGCCCATTCACCATGCCAAATTTCATGCTTTTATAGTTCTAAGAATTCCTTGAATAGGCCATCTTCAGCTATGCCGCCGGACTAGGTACTTGTTATGGCTATGAACATTCTTTGAGACTTGAGGCAAAAATTTTGTTAGGGCTACCGGGTAGAACTAAGTTGATAAAGTCAAAATAAAGGCTTATAGGTTAGGCCTAATGTTGCATCGAAATTATTAATACGTATATATATAGCCTACCATGATACCGGTATTGACAATTATTACTGATTTAAATACTAATTTAATATTATTATTTTTGTAAGTCTAAGCCCCTAAGTCTATTTTACACATTCAGCCCATTCTTCATGACTTAGGTGGAGGCAAATGTTTTTCCTAGGCCTAGTTATTTTTATTCTATCGGGCTTACGAGGAGGCTGCCCCATCAGAAAAGTAACAGATCTTGCGTAAATTTATTATTTTGTCCAGTAACGGTATCGGACATTTCTGGAATAAAAGCCTATGCCCCCTCATGCACAAAGATTTACCGGTGCAAAGTTGCGTCTCGTTAAAAATGGCGGACTTGCACAAAAATCCATTTTGTTTAATTATGGATAAAAACCGTAGGTACAATGCACATTGCACAAAGGTCGTTGCGTTAGCCAACTCAAGTCGCTAGATATTTTTGTTAAGTTGCGGGTACTCTGGATGTGACGCAAATGTCGACCAGTCACCTTTTTAAACAGAAAATGAATATTTCTACTAAAATTTTTGTACCAACATTGGCCTACAGTAAAGCAGGCAAGAAACGTGTAATATTCAGTAAAAAATTGCAATAATGTTCATAACTAGGAAAACGCTTAAGTCCCGCCGCGTTGTTGGATGAGCGTATATGGTGCATTGAGTGCCATGTGTTAGCGGATTTTCTGTTGTTCTGTGAAAAAATCATTACTAAGTTGAAGATATTTTTAAAATTAAATTAAATTTAATAAAAAATTTAATTTAATTTAATAAAAAATTAACTTAAATTTTAACTTTTTTAATGATTCGTAATTTTTAAAAAGGAAAAAATCGTAATATTGAAATTTTCATAAGAAATAATTATTCGATTGCGCACAAATTTTACACGAATATATTAATTCATAATATTAAGGTTCTGTAAAAAAATCATTACAATAGGATAAAGCATGTAGGTGTTATAAGCTGGAGAAATTTTAAAAATTGAAAAAAGTCGTAAAATTGCGATTTTCGTAAAAAATATTTTTTTGATAACGCTCAAATTTTACACGAATATATCAATTCATAAAATTAAGGTTCTGTGAAAAAATCATTACAATCGGACAAAGCATGTAGGTGTTGTAAGTCGAAGAAATTGATAAAAAATCGAAAAAAAACGTAAAATTGCGAGTTTTCATGAGAAATTTTTTTTTCGATTGTGCTCAAAAACGTGGCAGTTCTAAGTTCAGAGATTTCGAAGGCCTTCATAAAATTTCATCGCAATCGGAGTATCGGTTTAGCCGGAATCGTGCTAACAAACAGACAAAAATACAAAAAAAAAAGAAAAAAAAAAAAAGAAAAAAAAACATTCCGGATTTTTTTCTCCAGTGTAGTGAAATGGAATCTTCGCTTCGCTCGCTACGCTCGCTACGCTCATCCAAAAATCAAGTGGTATTTGAACCCGCAACCCTCGACATAGGAATGCCTCTCGTTACCGCAACTCCAGTTACCGCAACTCCAACAGAGTTCCCACCGACCTGGAAAACCTGGAAAAGTCATGGAATTGAAAGCATGGGTCAAAATGTCAAGGAATAGTCAGGGTATTGAGGAAAAAATTCAAAAACCTGGAAAAGTCAAGGAAAATGGGAATTTATTTAAATTTAGGCTTAGGGCCTATTCATTTTTCTAAAAAAATATATACCTACCTATTAATTATTTTCAACGAATTTATGGAAAAAAATTCCCGACTCCAAAAGTCAGAAAAATTAAAAATGAAGTGCGGTAAAATAACTCCCGGTTAACTTAGAATTTTAGAGCGTATAGAGGGGGTTCTTCGTTCGGCAAGCTATTTTTGGACGTGTATCACACCTGGAATTAAGCAAAACTAAACCTGGAAAACCTGAAAAAGTGAGGGAAATTGATTCTAAATAATAAGTGGGAACCCTGTCCAAAGTGGACGGTAAATATTGCGACTTTTGACCACTAGGCCTATACGTTGCAGGTTGCCCAAAACATAAAAAAAATTAATAAATGATTGCTGTTTTCTCTCTAGAAATGCTCTTGCAGTGCTAGAATAATATTTTATTCGGGACTGGTTTTTGCTAGCATTTTGTTTCCATTGATCTCCAAACAGTATCGCCGGAGACAATTCCGACATCTTTGCCAATGTCTGCGTCCGCAACTTTACGGACCCAAGTCTTTGTGCATGAGGGGGTTACAACAAGTATGACCAGCAACCAATTGATTTAAAGCTGGATGGTTTTCATGTCCGATGACCCAACAGGCCACCGGTGTCTGTTGAAATACATGGCTGCCGTCGTGAATGTAGGCCCAAGGTGGCAAATGGCACATTCTGTCATAACCTTGAAACTTTGTCCCTATCTTCCCAGCGGAGCGGGAGAAGGAGCGTGGCGGCGACCACAAGGACCGGAGACGACGTTCTCGGTCGCGGGAACACAGGAGGAAGTCCCGTTCCCGGTCCCGGGAAAACAAGCGGTCGCGGTCCAGGAGTAAAGACAGGAGGAAGGACAAGAAGAGCAGATCTGAGTGAGTTTACCTCATGTCTTCACTAGTTGCACTGGACGGGTCTTTGCAGTGGTTCTAACGTGCCATCACAAGACTTGTAGCCTACCTAGTAATAAATAAATAATCTTACATTTGGTTTGTATTTAGCTTCATCATGATCCGTTGCTGTTTCCTGCTGTTTCTATGTCTTCCCACCAAAAATTAAATGGGCCTATTATGAAAATTTGGTACCTATACATTGCTGTTGAGTTTTTAGTGGATGGCTATGCCTATTAATTCCCCCAGCCCCCGCTCCTAATTTGACCACCGGTTAAATTATGATAAGTCCCTGTCTATCTGACAGTAGAATAGGTTACCAAACCTAGGCCCCTACCTACCGTATCAACATCAAATCAATGAAGTAGCTCGTGTGACCTGGTAACGTCGGCTTTAAATTTGTTTTACTTCTAGCTGTTCGGGTGTATTGGGATGGTTTTTAACTCTATGTCTGGGCCTACACCATCCGACACCAAATTAGCTCAGGGGTGTATTGCGATGGTTTTTATCTCTATGTCTGGGCCTGCACCATCCAACACCATTAGCTTAACTCACTTGCAAAAACAGAAAATGTTATTAATGCAAGCATAAATAATTTTGAGGATCTGTCGCTTGGCATGTTTAAACAGTAGTTTGCCTACATTCAGCCAATACAGGTCTGATTTTGTTTTGTTTGATTAGATTACTGTTCAGCCTACATCTAGGTAGGGCCTACTTGAATCAGCTACCGGTACCTTAGGTTCTGGTTAGTATTAAAATGATAAATAATTTCATATTTAGAGTTAAAACCCACTCAAGTCTCATTAAATTGATTTTTATTGGGGGCAACCCGCAACCCTAACAGTGCCGACGGACGTCGTTGAGGGTATTTGTTGCCACCTAGGTCCTACTAGTTACCAAGTTTGAAGTGTTTGTATCAAGGTCTCTTATCGGCCTAAAAACTAAACCTTGTTTCTCACTAATAGAGCAGTGAAGAATCGAGATCAGCATTTGGAACGTTTTCCGTTTTCTCTAGTAGGTTATTTTTATGGCAATGCAGAGTCGCAGAGTGGCATCTTGGATGTTTCTGTCTAGGTCTCCGGGCAAGAAGGACAAGCGTTCGCGTAGGAGAAAGGCGTCGCTCTACTGGGACGTCCCCCCGCCAGGCTTCGAGCACATTACCCCGCTACAATACAAAGCTATGCAAGGTAATGGTAAATGCAATCAAATGTTGGAATGAGCAGTTCTCCTTACGACCTTCGGCATGGACATGCTTGTGACAATGGGCGCGACGCGACACTCGTGTTCTGATATTTGTGAAATGCCAAACGGTTGTTAAGCAGAACGGCTCATTGGACAGTCAGTACAGGAAACATGCGCTTTACAATACACACCACAAAGTAAACATTAGGCCTGAGTGTATACGTAGTACCAAGCATGACTGTCATAGTGCAAAAAGTCCTCGCCATACTTGGGGAAGTTCCTTTAAAACGTTCCATTTTATTTTTTATTTTGTAGGCCTAATAGGCTACTGCCGAGTCACCGACGTGCAACTTGAAAGCATACGGCTGTCATTAGTGATGTAAAATGCTCGAGCATTTTCTTTTGGAGAATATTCTCGGGAATATTCTCGAGAATATTCTCGAGCACCAGCATTTTCCGAGCATATTCTAAAAACTTCATTTTTGCATAATAAACTGTCTTACAAGCAAAATTATATCATTTTTTCAATTTATTGGAAATTGTAATGTAGGGTTTAGAGCTATGAAAAAATAGCATTTATATTCTGAATATTTAGCATTAATTTTTCCAAATTAAGCATTTTGTAGCATTAATTTTCTTCTTTCCACCAAAACCCCAAATGTGGGGAGTTTCTTGTATTTTTAATGGGGAATGAATTCAAATTATGCTTTATAGGAACATTTCAATTCAATGTACCTAGTCACTTTAAACGTTAGAATAAATGCTAAACCAATTCTCAATTGGTATAGGTAAACCTTATTTTCAGTAAATTTAGCATTTAGTAGCGTTTTTAAGAATTTATACTCACTGATTTAGCATCAATAACCTAAAACGCTAAATTTTCATGCCTCTAGAATAAGATACGTACTTCATGTTACTTGAACTTTTCCTTAAATCTGATTGGAGAATTGTGAATTTTGAATGAGCTACTACTTGGGAATTACAAGTTTCAGTCTAGTCTAATTGAAATATGTTTGTAGCTTGGTGATTGTGTTCGGATATAGGAAATTAGGGAATAATAATTCAGAAAACTAGACCTATACTGAAATAACAGTAGGCTTTGCTTGTCGCACTATTATTATTGTAAAAAAATTAATAAGGTATTATACTAGAAGTATTGTTTTTACAGGAGTAGCCCTACCTATATGATAATAAATATACAAATCATTGGACTATTCACTGTTTCTACAAAAAGTGAAGTTTGGCCGTAGCTTTTATAAACATTCTTAAAAAAGTGGGAAATTATATACATTTGAAGTTTCAACTATTTGTTAGCATTGTAGACTCTGGGAAGAAAATGCTCAAATATGCTCCGAGCATAATCTTTCAGAGAATATTCTCGAGAATATTCTCATGCTCGGAGAATATATTCTTTGGAGAATATTCTCGACTCACATCTCTAGCTGTCATAGAGCACGGCGAGCGGTAGGGTCATGAATCATTTCATGATGATACATATAAATGATTTATTGATCCATAACAGCAATGTTAATTTGCTAACGAATATCCCTACTGAAAATTGTTGCCAAGTTCAAAAAATACTACTTAATTGTAGGCTTACCGGAATGTTTTAAGGAACTTTTAATAAAAAGTTTCCAAAAAATATGAACTTGATCACTTAAAAGTTTCCCAACACAAAAAAGGATAAAGTTCCTAAAAAAGTTCCGGGAAAATAGAATTTGTTCATTTTAAAAGTTCCTACCCCAAGTATGGTTCTCGCTTACCCTCTTCTTTGTTTCACCGTATTAACTTAAGTAGATGCATCCACCTATCTATGTATCTTAGTTTGCCTATTAGATTACAACCCAAACTATTCATCTTGGTATCAGTAGCGTGTGCGGTGGTAGGCAACACACTGCAGCTCACCTCAGCTTGAACCGCACATAACCCTGTCCCGATCCCCCTTTGACTTACAATATCCGCAATCCACTTACCCTACCATGTAGTGTTGACCACACATTGTAACAATTAGTCCGCACACCTTCACCGATACAACACACACACGCAGGTCACCTAGCTTGCGCTCTGTCAAAGATTTACATTTCCTAGAGTTTTACTTTGGTTGAGCCTATATTATATTAGTATTGCAAAGACGTAATTCTCCACACAGGTGTAGATAGACGGAGGCCAATTCACCAATAAACACTTTTGAAGTCATTTAGCTGGCGCTCCGTTAGAAGTCGAGTTCCTTTCGGGTTGTGTTTACTGGTTGGTACTGACCGCGACAGATTGAACACCTAACCTACTGTCTGTCTATGCATTTCCGAATACCTGTTGGCCTAAACTGTAAGATACTGGTAAATTCCATGGAATTCAAATCAAGTTTAGTCTGGGCTGGCCTCTCCTCCAAAAAGTAAAAAAAGATAGTTAACAATTATGCCTAATTAATTTTAGTTTGGGCCTGTAGGCTTCTTCAATAAAACACCAACATACTTTCAAATTAGCATTCATTGAATGGCCTGTCCAAATCATCTTAGGTGCTTGAATGATGTAGATGCAGGGCATGTCTACTAGGCCTTTAATTACCTAGCGCTATATTTCTTTCTTTCTAAGAGTGCTATCACTATCAGTATCAAGTACAGTAGGTTCGGTAATCTCTTGACAGAGCGCCCACCCCCCTGACAAGCCGGCCCCCGCTAACCATGTGTATCCTATGCGCCCCTAGCTGCAGGGCAAATCCCCGCCAACATCATTGCGGACACTCCGCAGGCCGCCGTCCCCGTGGTGGGCTCCACGATAACGCGGCAGGCTCGCCGGCTCTACGTCGGTAACATACCGTTCGGCGTGACGGAAGAGGAGATGATGGAGTTCTTCAACCAGCAGATGCATCTGTCGGGGCTCGCGCAGGCGGCCGGCAACCCCGTGCTCGCGTGCCAGATCAACCTCGACAAGAACTTTGGGGTTCCTCGAGGTGAGTCGCCAGTACTCGGATACACGTGGTGACCTTCCTACTCCCTAGCTCACAACTTGCGAGCGACGATAGGTTGCGAGTTGACTTTATTTTACTAAAAAATTAATTTAAAAAAATCTGCAGTACCATTTTCCCCAGTTAAAATTTAACGGAGGAGTTTGTAAGTTGTATGTCATTATAAAAGCACTTTTTATCGCCTCAAAACATGTTTTAGTCTTTCAAACATGTTGCAGGGCCTAAAATATTTACGTCGACAGCAAATTGTCTCTAGTGGCTGGGGATTTGCCCCAGACCCAGACCCCGGCTACACCTCGCACCCTCACCCTCGTTGCGAGTACAAATTACACGATACGAGTGGACGACTTATGGATTTGTGGAGGGTTGGTATCAGAGCTACTCATATTTCTTTCAGTCACGTGATAGTCATCTCATTTCAACATGGTTTACATGGTTTAATTTCAGTACTTGCCGGCAAGTAACGTGTATGTTTTGTATTGTTATTTGATATTTTCCTGTATCTAAGCCATTGTATTCTTCTACTTTTTGTCTTGACCGTGCAGTACAAGAATATGCAAACAATCCCTTGTAGGCCTAGAGTTATTTTGGCCAAATGTTCCCTGCTAATCCTCGAGCTTGATTCTGTTCCAACGACAGTTCCGTTCGATCGACGAGACTACGCAAGCGATGGCGTTCGACGGTATTAACTTCAAGGGCCAGAGTTTGAAGATCCGGAGGCCGCACGACTACCAGCCGATGCCAGGCATGTCTGAGAACCCGTCGGTCAACGTTCCTGGTATGTAGCTGACTCCCGTGAAACCCGTTGCCCTGACAAACCTGTGAACACACAAACAGTCTGGCCCGAGCTAGTAGGACCCAGGCATTGGACTGGACTCTAATCCCAACTTTAGCTAGCTTCATATTATATGACCCTTTTATCTGCTTTTTTTTGCAGTGTATTTATCATACGTGCTTAAGAGTCTTCACTAGACAATTGTGACCTTGGCACGCCTGTAAGCACTTAAGTTCAAATGTACAACGCTCTGGAGAAAAATTGAAACGACATACGAGAATTCTAAAATGCATAAGACACAAGATATTTTTATGCAGAAGAACATACAACAAATAGAATTGATGTATGTAAAAAAAAACTACTATAAACCATTGTTAAGCGTAAAATCAACGCGGCTGGAACAACCTCTTCTTTTTCCCGTTGCGTCGACTTTATGTGTAACAATGGTTTATGTAGGGTTTATTACATTACATCAATTCTGTTTGTTGCATGTTCTTCTGCATAAAAATATCTCTGTCTTGGGCATTTTAGAATTCTCATTTTAGAATTTTTTAGAATGTCGTTTCAATTTTTCTCCAGAGCGATGTACATCTGAATTTGAGTGCTTTCGAGCGTGCCGTGTACATGTCTGTCTCGTGAACACTCTTAAGACGGTTTAACGAGCTCGGGCCAACTTTTTTTTACAATGTTAAATGCCTATTTAAAAATTCACTAAATCGGCAAATCCAGCTAATTTCACATACGGTCTGGACCACTTTTCGACCTCCATATTTAGTTTTTGGGACGATGTTAACAAGGGATGAGCGCATGTCGCTATCAGAGAACGTTTTTACATTTCAAATATTTTTCCCCTATGCAAGCTTGCGTAATTACCGTATTTACTCGCTTATAGGCCGCCCTCGAGTAAAGGCCGCACCCTTTATTTTGACCACTCAGATTTTAAAGATTTGGATATAAATACTATTGATAAATGGCTTCACATAATGGCCGCACCCCACTTTTTGAACTTGACAATTTCCAATATACCCGAGGCCTATACTCGCATAAATACAGTAATACAATATATTTACCTTTTTGATGGCACTTGCACGGTTAGTTAAAAACAAAAGTGAGCAATTTTTGGAATATGTGCTCTGATAGGGACTATCGCACATTCTCTCTAAACATTTTGATGCAAACCACAACTCGATAGGACATTGATGTAGCTTCCAAGTGATCCAGACTAATCTCTGTGTTCTGCGTAATAACCTGGTTTTCTCGAGCTCATACAACAGTCTTACTAGGTAATACTGCTCGCACAGCGCAATGAAATGTTACTCTTTTTGACTTTTCAGTGTTTTCAATTGCATTTCTTTGATTTGCACATTTATTTACTTATCCCCTGATTTTTTTGGGAACTGCTGTGAATTTCCCATGGAATCACTGGTAAGCCATTCCCAGTTGATTCACACACAGTAAGGGCCGATCTATTTTAATGAAAAATGTTATGTTTTTCCTACCTGGAAACCAAGAACCTTTTTATGATTATAGGTGTGGCCTCCAAATACTCGACCCAACCTACTTCTCTAAATTACTATTAATAAAAAACATTTTTTTTTGCTTGAACTTGGTTCGAACTTGAGTTAGAATTTAGAATGTTCGCACATCCCCAATGCTCGGGAGTATAATTTGATTTTGTTGAGTTCGTATGCACACCCTACTAAAATAGAAAGACATGTTGGTTGTATTACTCCCCCCACTAATATAATGAATATTAAAAATGTAACACTTTTGCACATCATTTTTTTATCAGATATTGACACACAGCTTTATCAGTAGTGCAATCCCTAGCCAGCCAAGTTAGGTCTAAATATTTTAAGTCTTTTATGGATGACTTGCTATAATTTGTCTTGTCCAGAATTGAGTGAAACAGTTTGTTGTGTGTTTCTTGGTTTGTCTTGTGTTGGTATTGAGCGGTTTGTCTTGTGTTCTGTCCAGCCGGCGTGATTAGCACGGTAGTACCGGACTCGCCGCACAAGATCTTCATCGGCGGACTACCCAACTACCTCAACGAGGACCAGGTAAGCGCAACGCAACGCTTTACGTTCCGTACGCCATGAGCAGGGCACGACTTACGGCGGTTGACGTTGGTCGGAAGAGAAAACATGTCGCCCCCTGACTACTTCCCTCTATTTCATGGGAGCGTGCTTTGTTTTAATAACATTAAGAATACTATTTTTGTGGAAATTAGAATGTACCCTATCTCTAAAATAATTCTCCTGACCCAGCCTTTTGGCATTCTTTACACTTACAGCAATTAACATGAAGTAGACTCTAAGGGATGGAATATTTTTTCTTTCGTCTACCAATTTGAACCGTCGGAAGTGGTGTTTTGTGTGTGGCAGTGTAACACGCTGGCTCCTCGAATGCTAGTGCGTTGCTATACGTACAAGTTATATCTCTTGCAAATAAAGGAGTTCATAAACTAAACTGATAGGAATATTTTATTTACCTAGGTTCTTTCGAGAACAATTTTACTGACAAAATTATGGCATGCAGAATAATTTAAACTGTTAATTTTTCTTTCTTCGTTACCTGATTGTTTTTTATTTTTTGTCTTCTTGTTGTTCCATCTGAATGTTGGGTGATGTCCGCGCTCTGTATCTGCTTGTGTTTTGATGTACAGGTGGTCTAGTGGGCGCTCTCGCAGGTAAGTTGAGACCATGTGCTCTCTACGTCCTAGCTAAGCTCCGGGACGGGCGCTGAATCAACGACACGCTTGACGTGTCTCGTTCTCTTGCAGTAAGGGACCAGCGTTGGTGTGATTAGCAGGTTCAAGATGTAACGGATTGGAGTGGTTAAACGGCTAGGTAAATGCTTACATAAAAGGGCTTTGGATAGGGAACCCAACAGCTCAACTGCTTGGCCACTGCAGGGTTCTTGTAGATAGAAAGAAACAGACTACAAAAAAATACGTCGAAGCTGTTTTGGCCAAACGGAGCCTTGGTCACTATGAGTGCAGAGGAGCGACACGCATCACCTCTCTCTCCGAAAAACAGTTCCGAGATCCGACGTATTTTGTTTGTTATCTGTTTCTTTCTATCTACAAGAACCCTACAGTGGCCAACCAGGTAACCTGTTGGGTTCCCTATCCAAAGCCCTTATATATAAGCATTGAAGATGTAACAGAAATGGTCAAAATGCGTAGACCAACACCGTAGTATCCACTAGGCCTAATCCCATTGCTCTTCTGGGCCCGGATCCACAAAGGGGAGTTAACCGAAATCGGAGTTAAATTTAGGAGTAAGCCGTACTTTACTCCCAATTCGGTATCCACAAAAGAGAGTAGAGCAATTTTCGGAGTTATTTAGCTCCCAAATTTAACTCCTGCTTTTTATTAGGAGTTAAATTATTCAAAATGGCCGACCGTCACCACCTCAGATCTTTGATGATGAATAATAAACTAAATATCAATATTATATCGATTTTACAATCAAATTTACTATTAAAAATTTGTTTTTTGCGTGTTACAACTATTCCCGCATTTGAAATACAAGTAACATCCCGCGCTGTTTCAGGTTAGGTTAGGCCCATAGAGAAATAACGTTAGGCCTATCGATCGGCACGGACATTTGTTTTGTAAACAAGACGTCGCAAGATGTCTTGGCCAGTAGGCCTAGACCGACTGCCGAGGCTTTGACATCAAAATACTGGTTTATTTTCACTGTCAGTCTATCAAAATATGTTACGGTTTGTTTGAGGCACTAGACAGTCCATCTACAGACGAATTTTGACGAGGTTTTGCCAAGAGATTGTCCAGTTGCTGGTCGAAGTAGGGTTAGGGTAGGCCTAGGCCCTAGGCCTGGCCCCTACCCAGTGAGAGATGCTGGGTGCTGGCCCAATCGTCAGATTTGAATAAAGTATGTCTGAGATTGAATAACTAAGGCCCAGTGCTTGGCCCTTGTCCGTATAGCCCTACGATCTGATCAAATTAGGTAGTCCTTACTAGTCTAGAGCCTAGGCTAGGCCCCAGGCTATCCTAGGGTCTGTGGTAGGCCTAGGCCTAGGCCCTAGGGCCGTGGGATAGGACTAAACGAAGTTTTCAAACGCTTTGCTAGGCCTGGGCCAAAGCAACATACTCTTGGGTCTAGGCTTAGCCTAGCCAAGCCTTTTGTTAGGTCTACCAGACTCTAGGCCATGCTTGGCCTTGTGTCGGGCTAGGGCCAAAGTCCTTGGCCTACATGTTTAACCTCAAAATGTGAAGGCAGGTCTTGTAGGGTCTAGCGGCTAGGCTAGCCATTTCTCTATGGGCTAGCCTAGTCTTACTCTAGACCTAAGCCTACAAAGTCTTCTACAGCAGTTGGCTTTTTAAAATTATTATTATAATTTGAAATTCGTTCCAAAACAAGTTTTTAATAAAACTCTTTTCTATTGGTTTCAATATGGAAGCTGTGTTCTCATTGGCTCAATTTCATGACGTCATCTATGACGTCATCAATAGTGGGAGCTATTTTACTTCCGTCTTACTCCAAACTTAACTCCGCTTTGTGGATTCGGAAATCGGAGTTAAAAGTCGAACTAAATTTTGGTAGTTAGACAGGAGTAAAAAATGGGAGTTAAATGGATTTAACTCCTAAAATTAACTCCTCTTTGTGGATCCGGGCCCAGATGTGTCCGTGCGATGCAAATGTTAATTAAACTGAAAGGGGACCGTATTTTGCTTTTTTACTCGCGAGTAGGCCTAATCAATTAATAAATTTGTGTGTGTGATTGGGGAAAGAAGAAAGAGACCAACAGCTTACCTTAAACGAGGTGGGCAGCTGCGTAAAACATGCTACGTAGTTAGACAAATATAAATAGTACAAAACAGAAACACAATGTCGAACGTTTCGGCCAACGTGGCCTTGGTCACCGACTGTTGGAGAAGAACTCTCTTCTTCTTTTCTTCAGTTTCCACCAAGGCCACGTTGGCCGAAACGTTTGACTTTTAACTAGCAAGTTTCACGCAGCGCTGCCCACCTCGTTTAAGGTAAGCTGTTGGTCTCCTTTCTTCTTTTCTTTTCCCAATCACACACACTAACCTAGCCGATGGGCATTCTATCACAACCAACAATTAATAAATTCAAAATTCAGCATATATGATAATTGATAAATAATATTGAATGAAGAATATAGCTAGGTAGTTCACATGCACACACTTGAATTCGTTTGAGGTATTCTACCGCAAATAGACTATACTCAAAATCATCAGCTCCCTCTATAATGCGTGCGCAAAGCATTATGGGTGAAAGAGGGTTTACAAGCTAACCGCCATTTGCTTGGGTGCGTGTCGTACTGCGTTTCCAACACAGTCATTGCAGTCCGCCACCACCCAAGCATAATATGGCATTCATCTTTTAAACTCGCGTTCTGCCCATAGTGATTTGTAATTGAGCACGCGTGCGCAGTTGATTCAGAAAATGGTCTTTTACGTTCTGTACCGTCTTTAAGTAGTGTGCGTGTACCTGATAAGCTAAACATTTCAAATTTTTTAAATTCCTTTTTGAAAAATTGCCATACTGAGGGATTCCTGGTTTTATTTTATACAGTTTTAAAACTGTTCTGTTCTGATACCCGTACTTCTACAAACATAGCTCTCAACTAATGGTAAGAAGAAGAAAATACTTTGTTGAGTCCCCGTCTATCAATATTATTGGTCGTGGCTGATTCTTGGGAGGGGTGGAATTTGGGTAGGAAGCGTCGATGCATCTGTCGGAAGGACATATTTTACTCCCAGGTTAGCGAGGCGGTGGGCGCCAGTGGGTGAGATGGCTTTTTCGTCCTGCATTTCACTTACAGCCTTCTAGGTAGCGCACCGCAGCAGTCTTGTTTTCAGTCCCTCCGCATTGGAAACACATTGTGACTTTTCAGGCACCGAACAAAGCAACTTCGCGAATTTTCTTTTCAGTCTCTCTAAATATTTCAGGTAAAAATCAAGAAGGAAAACATATATTTTCAGGTTCCTCCGTTCTATTCCAAGAACCAACAAATTGAAGCAATCTTTCTTTCAGATTTATTTCAGGGATAACATCTCGTTTTGTCTCTGTTAAAACTCTCTTCATACAACTTCCGCGTTTGCTCGCCTTGGGCTTGGCGCGAGGTCGAGCGAGCAATCGCGGCCGTTGCCTGGAGACGAGCGTTACTTGAAGCGACAAAGGAAGGAAATCGGCTGCATCGCTTGAGATTGTGGGTAAACACTTACCTCTCCAGTCCGGGTCGGTGCTCTCGGTTTCCTTCTAATGCTATGGCAACATTATTATGTACATCGTCCTGTTGTCCAGCTGAGTTTCTTGGCACAGACGGTTCATGAGTGGATCTCAACCAATGCAAGTAAAATTAGTTTGCATATGAATTTGAAGCCTTTAAAAACATATCACTTGAACTTCAAAACTAACAGTAGATACTCTTCAAAGGAATATTTAAATCGAGCAAAGTTGGAAAGTGTTTCACAGCAGTAGTTTAAATGGTATCAGTTTTCAATTTATATTATTATATTTTCCTACCTCAGGCAGTAAGTGTAGCCAGGAAGAAACAGGCTTAATATTGGCAAGCAAATACTAATTTTAATTGGATTCGTTATGGGAGCATTCTACACTCTTGCGTGCTTAAAAATTCAAGCCGGATATTTGAGACTTCTGTACGAAACCCCGTTTTAGGTTTTTAATTTAGGACCGAGCCAGTGAGTCTAATGAGACGAACTGGCCACATTTAGGTTGTGGATGCCGAGGTGGAACATTACTTTTATGTTGCTTTTAAGGAGAACCGAGTGTTGTACCGAAAAGTCACTGATCTGTTCCTCTGCTTTCTCCCCCATCTTCCGTAGCTAAGGTATCGTGGTCACGGGTAGTTTAACGAACCGACGCTTGCCTTGAGCAAAGACACGTGTGCAACTATTGCCTTTACGCACGGACAAATACAAGCAGGCAAGTTACTTTACATTTCAAAAGTTGGCATATCCAGTTTGCAGATGGGATCCTTGAAATACAGCTCTACCAACCCTGCGGTATGTATGACTGGTGCGGGGCTAGGACTGTGAAGTTGTTTGTACCCTAGTGTGCCTTACTGCATTTACTCACGTAAGTTACGCACCTAATATGGACGGACGTAAACTCTACATTATCTGGTTTCTTGTGCATCCCGCTCTTATTTCTCCCACTCATTTTTAGAACTTTATGATGCATTGCCAAATAACTTAATTGTAGGAGAAAATATAGTACTAGTAGGCCTACTATATTAAAGTAATTGATTAACACACACTAGGTATTGAAGAAAATTACATTACACTAGTTACGTGGCAGGAAGTTAGATAGGATATTAATATTCGGCCTACTTTTGGAAAAAGAGAAAAGTGCAGTTCTAATACGTACTACACTTGAGCCATGCCATTCAGACAACAGAGCTTCTAGGCTTACAAGTCTTTATGGTTTATAACAATCATTAAATTAACATCGCATGTTTATGAATTTTTAGACAAAATGTATAGGCTACATACTTTGTAGGAAACGTAGGCCTACTGGTAGTCTTGGACGGTGTTTCTTGGATGTCACTAGTCAGTCTCGCCACCTGTGGCTACACATTTAAGTTTAGTCAAAAGAACTGTTAAAATAAACTTGGTTTTTTTAATATATTTTTTAAAGTTTGACTAGGATCACTTTTCCCAAAACCTGTTGGATGTTACTTAAATTAATCCTTATTGCTGTGAGTGTGATTGGCTTCTTCCGGGTGCTGTTTGATTTTGTTGTGTGATTACTGCAAAGTGGTGTGAGAGATGCTGTGAGCTAGCCACTTCCCTCTTGATCCGGCTTCTCCTAGCTCTCCCCTGTCGAGCTGACCTCTCCGGGAGCTAGCTCGACTCGGCGGAACTAGTGTGCGTTATCCTTGCACCCATGTATCCCTTATAATACCATCCTTAGACCTTAAGTGTTCTTGGACTTTTCAGTTACAATGATGCGAGTACTTACGGTTTGTACGTGTGTTTGCTCTATGTAGCACAGGACCATACTATAGTCGTAGTAGTTGGAGACCCCAATGCCTGTCTGCCGTATCGTACCGCCAAGAATACACTAGTGTGCTAATATATTTATCATGCAATAGCAAATCATACACTATAGGCGCTCCACGCTAAGAAAGGAGTTGCGCGCGCTTTTAACGGGTGAATTGTAGCCATTCAGCAGGCTCCAATTTAAAATAACGATCGCTGATTGGCCAGTCGAAAGCGCGCACATCTCCTTTCTTAGCGTGGAGCGCCTATATCAGCGTTATGACTAGAGATGTGCAAAAATGGTGACGACGAAATTTGCGAATTTTTTTTTTTAGTTGCAATAATCCCTTCAAATTCAATTTGCAATGAATTTCCTGAATTGTGATTGAATGGTACCAATTTCCAATTCGCAAATTTTCGCGAAATTTTAGTTGATACCGCGAACTAGTGGCGAAATTAGCAATTATGTCCTTAAATGCGAATTAGGTCACGAAATTTTTAAAAAAATACAAAAATTTCAAAGTTTTGGTGGAGGTGCCGGGTCGAAGTCGAAATTAAATTAATACTGGCTGGTACATATGATGGAGGCGCCGGGTCATACAACGCGATTGTGAGATCGTAATAATCGTTTGAACGAGAGTAAGCTCAAAATACTTCACCATATCAAAAGATATTACATAAAAAATGCATAATTTCGTAAATTTGGTGGAGGTGCCGGGTAGACAAAATAAATTCTTGTTGAAAACTGTCGGAAACTTTGAAAACTGAAGGCTGAAATTGAGCTTAAAATTAAAACTGATTCTGAACTTCACTCTCATGAGCTTGTTTTTCTTTTAAATCATTAAAATCAATAAAATTATTCTGAAACTTTTTTTTTTTTTTTTAAGTTGTGCATGAGAAAATTGTGTTTTTTGGTAAATCGCGACAAATCGCGAATTTTTATTTTTAAGGCGCGAATTTTCAAACTTTAAAAAACCATTTTTGCACATCTCTAGTTATGACTTGAAAAATATACTAGCGGACTAAAGGTATTTTCTGTGGTACGGCGCATTAGAAGTGCAGCCACTGGCATTGGGTCTAGAACTTAACAGGGAGCCTTCATGGGCATCTCCATGTGACTTAGTATAAACACAACATTATTCCCAATTAATTATTATAATGTTATGTACCTACTAGTTGGTTCACCGTTTGGTTTGGTACAATATCTTGCAGCGTGTTGTTTTTTATCACATATATTATGTTCGATGCATTATTATTGTTTATGATTTATTTTTACAAATAAAGGTACACATAGTGATCAGAGAGGGCTTAGCAAATTATGCCTGATTCCCTTCTTTACAACTAACTTAAAATAAACTAAATATACAATATAATCAGGATAAAATAAGAGTGGAATACAAATTAACAAAAGTAATGTAGAAGTATCAAAATAACAAAGTTTAAAACATACATTTAAAATTACATTTAACTTAAAAACACTTTTTATCTAATGCATCTAATGCAACACGCATATTTGTGCTGAAATACTGTACCGCTACCTAGTGATGACGTTCATGTTGTGTGGACACCCCGATTACAGTGAGCGGACGTAGACATGAAGCCAAGCTCTAAAGCCACACTATTTGTTTTGCCGTCTTTATAAATTAGATGTTTAAATTTTTATTTTTATTTCATGTTAATTGAATAATTGGTAATTTATTAAGTAATGATAATTATTTAATGCTAATAGAAAAGGATAAGCATATGCTTTGGAGTACCGTATTTACCCAAATAGAAGACGACCTTGAATTTAAGGCGGCCCCCAATTTCAGAAAGTAAACACTGGAAAAATAACATTTTAACAAAGTACTTAATACTTCATTAACCTAATTCCAAAATTGAAATCGGTCATTGCGACCAATCGATTCCCAAGAAAAAACTTATTAAACGCGCAGTTATTTTGTCAGTCTTTTCCTGCAGAGCCTGTGATGGGCCGTTATTTTGGCGGTCTATTTCCGTGATGACGTATGCCGACTGCCGCGCGTCATGGTACCATGTACTGCGCGTCTCGAAAACATTGCCCGCCCATTCGAAAAATGTTGATTTATGCAAATTTAAGACGACCCCAATTTTTTTACTTTCAAAAATGGAAATAATATTGTTTTATATTTGGGTAAATACAGTATATAATTTTTCTCAGTTAAATCAAATTTATGATGAATTCAATCTATGCACGTAGTGAAAAATCCCTACTACAGGAGCTTTGGAGTTTTGATTATTAGGGCTTAATGTTTGATATGTATTAATTCAAACTTGAATCTTAAAAATCTATTGGGTTCCCGGGAATTTGAATTTAAATGGGATTCCGGATTACTGTAGTTGGGATTGAGTTTATTTTCTATAGATATCTACATAGTTTTTCTTTAGTATTAATTATATTTTTAATCATAATAACCCACTTGAACGCATGCGTGTTCTCGCGACGGACTCTTCCCCCGGCCAGGTTGGTATGACAGGCCGTGTCCTCGTGGCTCCTGTCTAACGCCCCCGCTTGTCTTCCCCAGGTGAAGGAGCTGCTGATGTCCTTCGGCCAGCTGCGCGCGTTCAACCTGGTGAAGGACTCTGCGACCGGACTCAGCAAGGGCTACGCATTCTGCGAGTACGCGGACGTTACCATGACTGATCAGGTCACCACATTAGTCAGTCAAACTCAAGTTCTTAACCTCTCTGATAGACACCGGCGACCTGCGCGAGGCGGAACCAGCCGGTCGCGCCTCGCGGAGGTCGACGGTATAGTGTAAGACGTGGCGGGTCTCGCCCCCGACGATATTAAAACCATGCGGATCCACAGTATATGGTCATGTCTCATGAAAGATGCAAAATATTGCCAAGGTATCACAGACAATAATGTGGGTTTAAAAATAAAAAAAGTTTTTTTTAGATAAAATAAATAAAATAATTTTTTTTTAAATAAATACCGTGTTGATAAGATTCGAATATATTTGCAACATGATATTGTTCTAACAAAGCTTCATTGTTGTATGTCATTACTTTTGTTATGTTGGAGAAATTACTTAAAAAACTAATTTTGTGTGGTGTTTATATTAGCGGGGGTCTACTGCCGTAACAAACTCTAGACCCCGTTTATATTACTAGCATTTGACGTGAGTTGGAAGTTGGAACGCAGGTTGAAATTAGCGTTGACCTCTCAACTGTGGTGGCTGCGGGTTTCTACGACGGTTGCGCTTTCAATGCTGGTTCCAACTCGCGTCTACCGCTAATAGGTGATAGAAACGGGGTATAATGGACCTTGTGGCCAGCGTCGTTCACAGCCGACACTTGAGATGGCTCAACAGCTCTCCAAAGACCAACCAGGAGTTGAAGGTGTGCATATCAGAAGAAACTGGGGATATTACCAAATACCTACCTAGGCCAACATCGTTTGTTGATTGATATTTCTTCTAATTGAATAAATTGCTACCTTGCCATTAGTGGAACATATTTAAATTTATGCCTCAATTTGGCAGCACACAGGTACCAGGCTTCTCCTGTTGTCAATCTTACTCTGCCATACAAACTTCATGCAAGTGCAAGTACATTATCAATCGATGTTGGCCAAAGATGAGCTGTCCGCAGTGGCACATACCAGCATTGGCTAAGAGGACGTGGGTTCGAATCCTGCATTAGACATGTTTTTTCTTTGTAATCAACCTTATCGTTGTCTATACTCATTAATCACTCGTCTCGATTGCCTTGGTGCATTAATATGAGACGTTTAGCAACAAAAATCATCACTTGTCAAAGAAGTGGCGTACGTAAGTTATGATAGTCTGTCATTAATGTTTTTCAGAAGTAGCTGAGCTGCAAGGGTTTGAGCCTAGCCTGAGCACGTTCCGGTCAGACTCGGACAAAGTTGTACAGCCCTTCAGAGCATGGATTACACAACATGCGATGGTCGTTCACTCTAAAAATGAAGTCACTAGTCTCTGATGATAATACCTAGTTTCATTTGATATGCAATGTGCTTCCATGCACAGTATATGTAGACCTAATATATTTTAATTATTTTATTAAACCTAATAGTTAAGCCCTCTTATAACAAAACTTGGCTGAAACTGATTCTTACTTAGTTAAAAAAGAACTTTGTTAAAACAGAGTCATTTTACATGTAACTTTAATTAACAAGCTTAAAATTAGTTTGTTAAATCCCAAACTTTGTTAAAAGAGAGTCTTTTATAAGTGGGCTCAATTATTATATATGCTGTTATTTCTGCCAGCCATGCGCAGTTATCTAGTTTATTTCCAAATCCTATTTCAAAACAAATTGGTAATTTTCTTGGCCATTAATGGCAAAATCAGAATCAAATTCTCAATTTTTTTAAATAAAAAAGGCCTACAATATGGTTACTTTTTTTAGCTATTTAAATAAAAAAATAAAACAAACACCTATGATCTATTCTACGCAGACCATCCTACACTGCGTTGTGTGCCTTGTGATTGCCACGTGGCCGTGTGTTTCAGGCGATAGCGGGACTGAACGGAATGCAGCTCGGCGACAAGAAGTTGATCGTGCAGCGCGCGAGCGTCGGGGCCAAGAACGCGACGATCGGACAGCAGGCTCCGGTGCAGATCCAGGTTCCGGGGATGACCATGGTGGGGGCGTCCGGACCGGCCACAGAGGTAGGTTGATACACGGACTTACAAGCGGACTCTCCGCTTACTTCGCACACAGTTAACTCCACAGGCCCAGCACAAAAAGCATGATTTTGTCACAGTCCCACTACTAACTAAAGTCTGCCGCTTATTGGCACGTGACTGTAGTCTCTCCCAATGTATATACAACGGTTCGTTCGTTGGCACATACTGTTGTGAATTGAGCCACGTTGGCGCGTTTTGCTTTAGTTTTAGAACTTGCTTTTGTAACACGAGAGCCCAAAAGCCAGTGTAAAGTTTAGCACTAGGTCCCCGCGAACGGACCTATTAGCTTTACAATCGCATTAAGTTGAAAGTTCATTACTAGTTCTTAGAGCCCCGCATTTTTCGAAAGTGGCGGTATAATAGCTTTTACAACGAAATTGGGAGAAATTTTATTTTTATACCGAAATTGAGATAAATTGTTTTTTTTTACCGAAATTAATGATTTTTCAGTGTAAAAAAACAAATATATCTGTATTATTCACTGAAAACTCTATTTACTGTCAATAAAATGGGTGAAATTACGCTTAATGTCACCTTGTTTCCAAAAGAATGCAACTGAAGAAATATTAATTTCATCGTATTGAATTAGAAAATTAACGTTATTAAATTTGTATTTTTAACTGACACACACTGCATCAAAACTGTAAGTCCGCTCCTAACGCTGTATTAAAGTAAAGTATTGCTTTTAAGATCTAATATTTTACCAAAATTGGTACTTCCGAAATATGCGTATTTAAGTCCAATTTTAACACGAAATTAGGAATTTAATTCAACAAAATTTGTAAGTTTTATTTACCATTTAATCTTGCCCTTACAATTCTACTTTCTATCTTCCCACACTTGTATCTCTTCTTCTTGCCTCCAATGCCTCCTATGGTCTTATTCCATCTGTTTCTTGCCCCCCCCCCCATCTTCTTCTATCTTCAATTCTTTTGATTAATTAATTGTTAGTTATTCATCATATTTTTATTAATCTGCCAAATAACATTATGATATTATAATATGACATATATGACATCATGCTACATGTAGTCATCTAGTAGAGACGTGCTTCTCTCTACTAATATGATGACTACCCATTTGGAAGCTTGCTTGTGGAATGTGGCGTGAATGTGTGCCCGGTCTTCCGCCTGACGCTCGTATTGTCTGTCAGGTGCATCTGGGAGCTTGCATGTTGATTGCTTGTGGAACGTGGCGTGAATGTGTGCCCGGTCTTCCGCCTGACGCTCGTATTGTCTGTCGGGTGCTGTGTCTGCTGAACATGGTGACTCCGGAAGAGCTGAGGGACGAGGAGGAGTACGAAGATATCCTGGAGGACATCAAGGAAGAATGCAACAAGTACGGGGTGGTTCGCTCACTGGAGATTCCGCGCCCCATCGAAGGGGTGGACGTTCCCGGCTGCGGCAAGGTGAGGCTCGTGTGCTTACTCTAGGACTGTTTGCTGGCCATTACTCGAGTTAGGGATGATGTGGCGGAATCAATTCCTCACTCGAAACGTTTGCGCGTTGTGTTTTTTCGGCGTGGCAGAGCGGTGAATGATGTGTCCCGCCCTCTTCCCCGCCAGACACCGATCGAACACAACCGCGGCGGTACAGTAAACAGACGACAACGCAACGTTGCACAATACATGTTCCGTGTCGCGCGGCGGGAGCGAGACGTCATTGTGGGCTCCGTGGAAAAAGACCACCAAAATAATGGCGCGTACCGGTACATTTAAAAAGTTGTTTCTGGAATTGATTCTAAGGTGTCACAACTCACAATGATCGATTCTAAACGATGTCATCCCTAAATCGAATGTACTTTATAGAGCAGGCTTGAAATAACACAAATTTAAGGACCTTAGGCGGGTGTCACACTTGGGAAGTTTGAAAAGTAAAAAGTGTAAAGTAAAGAGAAAGAGAACTTTTCGGACCTTTCTGCAAAGCTATTGCGGCAAGCGCCTACAGTAACTACAGTACGACAATGTTCTCTTCTGTTTTTTATTTTTTAATGTTACAAAGTCTCAATTTACGTTCCTCTGTGGACTCTTAAATCGGTAGAAACTTTGTTGAACAACTACCATGTTGTTTCTACTTTGCTCTGACAGTTGAAATAATGACATTAGTTTTGTTGCCACCGCCATGTTTATAGGCCTACTAGGGATGTAGATATGAAAATTCATATATATCGATATTGCGCCAAAATGAAAATAATATTGTGTTCAAAAAATATCGCGCCGAAACGGTCACTTTCATGAATTATGCACCATCTCGATGCTGGTTGCCGTATTGGCTGCCACCTACGACGGGCCTCTCGATGCCCCTCCCACGAGATAGAGAGCGTGAGCGGCGAGTGCTGTTTCTCGGGTGGGGGGTGGTACTGTGAAATACATCGTGAGCAGAAAAACCTGTATGAACCCCCTTGAAATCCACTATTGAGAAGAAAAATAACTTTGCCGGCGTTGATTAGCACATAAACTTGAATACACTACTGAATTTGCTATTGTTTTTATTTTGCTATTGTATAGTTGTTTTGACGAGTGCGTTGTGTTGAGTACCCGGTAACATTCCCTTTATAGTGGCGCATTATGGCCGCACAGTTGATGCGCCGTTATACCAACTAAACTCTCTAGGGATGTGCGAGTACTCGAAAACGAAAAGTCGAGTAATTGGTAGGCCTACTCGACTCGACTCAAACAAGTTTCTACGAGAATATCGCCTTCTTTCAGTGTGCAGTGTTTCCACATTAAGCTAGGTTTCTTGCCTTCCATTTTTATCGCCAATTAACGGGCAGTTCGGCCTAGGGTCTTGATCCACAGATCGGTGTCTTGATCACGTCATAACGCTGGACATCGTAAAGGCTAGACGTCGCCATTCGCGATGTTTTGCCTAAATACTCATGTGTAAAACCGCTCGGGAGCGGACGATCAGGCGGCAGAGTTCGCTCCGCCTTGTGCACCATCTTATAGCCACTTGCAGCACTAAATAGAAAGAGTAGTTAAAGAAGTTTTACCAGCAGATTTAAAAAATCATATGAATTTGGAATCGGCATATTTTTACGCTAGCATCGGCATCTCCGATTCTAATCGGCATCGGTGCATCCCTACATCACAATAGTCAATAGGTAATATGGAAAACATAGCCAGTACAAAATACGAGTAAAGATTGCAAGGTTTACTCAATCTCCCAGCGGAATTTTGGGGAACCTTGAGCGTGCAAGATTCGAGCACCTTGGTCACTGCATACAATCACAGCCTGACAAAAATTGATTCAATAAAAATGACTTCGAGAAAAAAAAACATTGTTGTTTAAATAAAACCTACACATTTTAAGCCTATTTTTTAATTTATTATTTCTAGTAGGTTTAAATTGCAACAGATTTTGCTCATTTTGTTAGCAGTTTTAGCAGTTATCAGTTACCTGGTCACGGATGTCCTGTTTAAAACTTCAGCTCAATGTTTGGCCGTATGGGACCGGACAGACAAATTAATCACGACGAAGGCCCGTTTGACTTGCGATGTAAGACTACGTTCCTGCGATGTAAGACTACGTTCCACTTGCGATGTAAGACTACGTTCACTCGTCTAATAATACTAACACTGTTGTTGTTTCTCGTAGGTGTTTGTCGAGTTCAACTCGATCATCGACTGCCAGAAGGCGCAGCAGGCGCTGACCGGACGCAAGTTCAACAACAGGGTGGTGGTGACGTCGTACTTCGACCCCGACAAGTATCACCGACGAGAGTTCTAAGACGGACAATTGATACCTTTGCTTTGAATATAACACATAGAGTACGACCATCTTGTACCACTTCTCAAGCTTCGGTTGCAGTACGGTACCTATATTGTAATTAAATTAAATAAATAACATTTTAATGGGTATTCTATTCTTTAGGCCTGTGCGAATAGTGATTTTATCAGTTCAAATCGAATATCTATTAGCCTATTTCAAATCAAAAGTTTGAATATCAAATAATTTTTCCTTGCATATACTGTCATATTTATGTGAAAATTATGAGGACAGAAGCGTTTGGATAATTATGAGGCAAAATTTTTATTTTTTATAAGTATTTGTTTAGGATTTAGGATTTATCTATTTGTTGATAATCAAATTTATTTAAGACAATACAAGGTCCTACACTACAATGTTATCATGGAGAAATGTCAACATTTTCTGGCAGTTAACCTTCTCTCGGAGCAGAAACAATGTTGCCCAACACAGAAGACACCCGCTCATGATTAGGAGAGTTTCACTCCCTGAAACTAATGGCGAGCTCTGGGTCGTCGTCGGGGAACTTTCCCCTTCCCTTTGACTACCTCCCCGACGGTGACGACAATGACAACACGGACGGATGATGACACAGACAGACGACCACGACGTGGGGGAACCCCTGCCCTCCCCATACACTTGTGGCTGGTTCTGACCAGCACAGGCCTGTCCACCCCTTGTCCCCCGCGTCATCCCTTACGTCCCTCCCTTCGTCTCGATTAGCCAAGTTGCATAAATATGAGACGTAAAGCATTATCCAATCCAATCGCTCGGAACGGATGTAGCAGGTATACTTCAGCTATGAAAATGAAAACCGTTTCAATAAAGGTGCATTTGCAAATGTTCTCGCTTAAGATCTAGGGCCTAGGTGCGGCCTAAACAAAGTGTACAACTAGATCTAGCCCTAACCTTACAATAGCCAACTCTTAAGCATGGGATGCGGAGATTCAACAATATCAAGTTCAAATTTTTATTTAGCGTTGCCCTAGGTCTAGATTAAGCTTCAGAAAATGGGAGAAAATTGATGTGGGCCTTAGGCCTAGGTCCTAGTTGGGCCTAGACCTGGTTCAAACAATAAGTAATCACAACCTAGGTCTGGAGTAGCCTTTATCATGCCTATACTTCCAGGTTGCAGTCTTCAACTTGCTCTCACACGTTTTGCAGCAGGCAAATTTCTTGTCAGTTTGTTGGTTAAAAAAAAAATCCCAAATGGGATTTGAGTTCATTGCAGAAGGACTCTCGCCCTCGGACCTATCGTCTTCCTCCCCCTCTATGATTATCAATTTGAGTTAATTTATAGTTTATTTTTTATTTATGTTATTTAAATTCAAAATTGGTAACTAATAATCAGACTCGTAGGCCCAAGCAAAATTGAGTCTTATCGAGCAAAACGATGAAGATTGAAGAATTTACGTCGTAAATACCTATATCGTGTTGCGATCTACCGATATCGAAACGTGACCTCCTGGATACTTTCGACTCTGCTCAGCACACTCCAGCTTGCCTCCACTGCCGCTAGGCGCGCAGATTGTCGGATCTTGAGCACACTCCACCGACGGAACGATGAACTCGCAGTTAGCGCGCATATTATTTGAATTGTGAATATTCGCACAGGCCTAGTATTCTTCTTGGTTTGGTAACTTGAAATAGATTACTGGATTCAGCTCACCTGCTTTAGTTACGTGTCAGATGTTCTTTACGTGGCTATCCAGAAAAGCTGTTTGTTCTTTCAACGAGTTGTGCCCAGGTCTTGAGAGTTTACGAGGGACGGTTGACGATGGCAATTATACTTCTGTGGTTTCTCCTAAATGTTCGTTCCAAGACATTTAACGGTTGACTTGTCTATGTATATTGTTCTAATGTGTATAAACCACCCATCCAACGGAGACCACAATGAATGTTTTGTTATAGCTGTGTAGGCCTAAGGCTATGTATTTGAATGACGAGTTCTATTATTGCCCCTCAATGGGTTGAAATTGAAACTTGCCGAGGCGAAACGATACATTTACCTCTTCATGTATGTGAAGATGGTGTTTTAATCTCTGACATTCATGAATGCATGTCAAATAAAATGAAAATGAAAAATAAATTTGTGTATTACATTTAGAGTCTTACCCACTCACTTAACCCATCAATCACCTACCCTTAAAATCCAATAATTTTTGCAGAATGGGGTGCGGAGTGCATTCCAGTTGAAATGTTTACTGCTCCTACAACAATGACCCTAGCCTAAATCAGGGTTGGCGTTTAAACCGATTTTGAGGGTGCAAAATGGATCAACTGATTTTTATTCCAATTTACGGATTTAAAAAAAAATCCTTTTTAAAGTTCAGTTTTTAACTAAGGCTTGTCAAAAATCTATATTTCAATGTGAGATCGACAAGTGGGAATATTTTTTATATATAAATAATAAATATCAAAATTTACACCAAAAAAACTTGATTTGGTGGAGGTCGTATCGTATCGAGTGAGCGATAACGAACCAAAGATCAATAATGTTTTATTTTTAATAGGAAATATACCCGCGGATCAAAATCAAATTTCAATTTTAATTTATTTTTTGACAACAAATTACAATAGTTGCAGTTAATAGAGTAGGATTCAGACTAGATTGAACGACCTTCATCAAAGTTGCATTTGTTTTAATCGGCATAACCAACACAGGAAAAATAAAATTGCTAGCATCATTTTTCTACTCTGTGCGCTGCGTGCGTGTGGCGAGGTGACGAACTAGGTGTATGTCAACAGACCATTCCAACCCCTTGTCCCCCCGCGTCATCCCTGACGTCCCTCCCTTCGTCTCGATTAGCCAAGTTGCATAAATATGAGACGTAAAGCAATATCCAATCAAAAATCAAACGTTGGAGGTTATGTTTCATTAAGATACTGTAATTGCGTGTTATGTTTTGTCACTAAGTTGTTTTGGATATCAAAATTCTTTGTCTTATACAGTCAAACCCGCCTAATACGTTTTCGAAGTAGGCTCTAGTTTTAAACGTTTTTGTTGGGAAAACGTGTTATCAAAATAATAATTTAAAAAAGCCCTTTCGCGTGAACCTTACAGTGCAATGAGCGTCCCGCGTGAACACAACAGTACACCAGACATGCATAGCGGGCGGGGTCTCGAGCGCTCACTCACTATCTCTCAGGCCACAGTCGGGAGCATTTTAATCATCAAGAGGAAGGAAGGAGAGGGGCAGATAAAGCTTACGACATCAATGCAGTGAACATATTCAATTGTTTATTAATAAATCAAATTGATTGTTTGAGTCGAGCGGAGCTGATACTGATAAAGCACAGTAAACACTATTCAATAGTCGTCAAATTTCACGACAAAGCAAGGTCATTTACTCAGCTGACACTCTTGACTCTTACAAATGGAAATAATTTGTGATAAATAACAATAAAAAAATAAATAAATAAATACTGTGTTTAACAATCAGTTGGAAAATGAAAATCGCCTACAATGTTTGCGTGTTACTCTAGCAGTAACACGCCGATTTATTTATTTTGCTAAAATGAAACTTCTTTATAACTTTCGAATTTAATACAATACTAATGCCGTAAAAATATTATCGGCGCGGTCTAGAAAGAGAAGCAACAAATACGGCCGCGGCGGGACTCGGAACAGGTGGGTGACTCACTACGGAGTGCGGCGTTCGTTTTTCCGTGAACCGGCAGTTTGTAGGGCGACCGCCGCCAGGCGATCCCCTGCTCGCTCGGCGGTGGCCCGTCGCTTAGGCCTAGGCCTAGTAATGAAGAAACCACCACGGTGTTATATTTATGAACCTAAGCCTAGTGTTTTATAAGATGCGTTGTAATGAATCAATACTGCAGTTACAAAATAAATGGAAGACAACATAACATTTAGATGCGTTTAAAGGCTAGGTAAAAGTAAAAGACGGTTTAACTATCACGCGGCATCGATCACTAGGGCCCACACTTAAAAAGTTTGAGAAATCGAGTGATTGCACACCCGTGAAAAACAATGTTTAAACCATCCTATTTAGGCCCCAGTAAAGAAGTTATTCAGTGTCGTCTGTTTGACGGCTTTTTCTCCTTTACTTGTAGAGATAATTGTCCGCTAATTAGCCCCGTCCATATTTTTTGGCTCTACGTTGTCCAAGCTTTCAATATATTGCCGAAACTTTTCAAAAACCTTCAACAGCTTCGTTGGCGATGGGATTGGTTTTGGAATCTCTTCTGGCTACTTCATCGCTGACGTTTTTGATAACCTCTTCGTCCATGATGTCATCCACTGTCCTTATCTAGACAAAAAAAATACGTAATATCACTTCAGATAATTAAAAAAACGCGTTTTGATAAAATCATTAAAATATTACTTAGGACCTAGACCTACCTAAATTTGGGGAGAAAGGTCGTCATCCATGGTGACATATTCTTCAAATGTAGCCCTGAAGTCGAGTTTTGTTGCAGCGTGGGCCACCCTCTGCGTTTCACGGTTTCATTGTTTCAACTTTAGTGTCACTGTCGGCATTTTCTTGTGAGATTTCCATATGTTGTCGTCCGCCCTTTTCACAAAGCCGGCCTTTCGAAAGCAGTTCTCGAAAACCGTCGAGGGAAGGTCTTGCCACGAAGCACAGACGAAAGTAGGGCATCAATTTCAGTTACTTTTCTTACTTTCATTCGCCGTTTTTTTCGCGTCTTCATGTTTCGCATCACTTTGGAGACCAAACGTTTACGGAAACGGGCTTTCAGAGCATGAATAATACCCTGATCCCATAGGCTGCAAACGAGAAGTCGTATTGGCTGGCAAGAATTCCACTTGCACATTGCGAAGCTTAGAATAATCCTTGGGATGGGCTCCGGCACAGTCGATACACATAATTATTTTTCGCCCCCGAGCACCCATCTTAGCATCAAGTGCATGCATATAATCATTGAAAATCTGGCAGGTCATCCATGCAGTTGCGTTGTGTTTCCACTGGCATGGAAGAGTTCCGTTACGCTTAAAACATCTGGGATTCTTTTCTTTGCCTATAGCTAGCAGTGGCAACTTTTCAGAACCATCCATGTTGCCACCAACCAATAAAGTAAGCCTCTCTTTTGATTGTTTGCCGCCATGGCATGTTTCACCGCGGAAAGTGAATGTCCTTTCCGGTAGCATTCTAAAAAGAAGTGCGCATTCATCCACGTTGAACTCGTCTCTCGGCTCGTAGTTTTTTATCAAATTGGGAAGTACAGTATCCTTCCAGACAGCAACATCTTGCTCCGCAACGGCATTCGCCTCCCCACTAACCTTTTTATAAGTTAAGCCAAACGTTTTTTCAGCCTATCTATCCATCCATTTGATGGCGTGAAATCAATGCCAAGTCTGAGGGCAATGGCCTCTGCCTTCTCACGTATCATGGGCCCATTTACTGGGATATTAGAAGCCCGAACTCTTCAAACCACTTTAACACTCGAGTGTCAATAGCATCGTACTTACTAGTTTTATTTTTCTTTGTTGATGATGATTTATGCTTTGCAGCTTCCAAATGTTTCAGTCGTTGACTATAAACGGAGTTGACTGTCGAGGAGGTAGGTTTAATTCTTCTTGCGATCGCAATTCGGCTTGTTGTAGGATTATTATCGATTTTGTTAATGATTTTTATTTTGTCTTCGATGGTCAAAGGTTTGCGTTTAATTCCACTGATTGATGCCATGTTGTTGAAAACACTTGGCCTTGGCCTAGGCCGAAACACAACACTGACAACACCAAGCAATCACTTCACAGTTCACACGTAACCGACGCTGCAACGCAATACACAAAGACGCCGAACTACGACTACGAGGCCCTCCCTACAGCAGAGTGCAGACGACCTTCCCCGGTCCGCGCATGCGCGCACTGTCGCACACAATATCCAAGCGGTCAAGATGATGCACAGCTGGTACGAACGATGTATTTTGCGACGTCGCTTCAAATGTGGATCGGGAACTATCTCGCGCGCCAGAAATTGGTGAAAACGTATCTCACGGGCCGTTCTAGCCTAGCCTAGGGCCAGGCCCAGTCAATGCAATTTCTCTTTGGCGGTTGGAGGGGGGGGGGGCAAAAGCCTATCTATAATGCAGCCTAGGCTAGCTAGATCTAGTACTACATTGATAAAACAGGAAAATTCTTGTGATATGTGCTCAATTTGGGGAAACTAGGCCTAGCCTAAGGCTACACGTAGCCTAGCATCGGCCCAACCCAGGTAGTGTAGCCTAGGCCTAGGCCTAGTATTTATAGCCCTACCCCCCAAAAGGAATATTAAAAATATTTTTTCTAAAAGCCTTGTCTTGTACGTAAATTTTCTGTTTAGGTACCTAGGCCCTACCTAATTGGTTGGCTTACTAGACTGTTTTTTTTTTTCCCGCGGGCCCTATTAGTGCATGGCTAATGGCGTTTTCCATTGGCATGCACTCGGCGAGTGCATAGATGTCATTGTTGTCAACCTCCACTTGAATAACATTACAAAACTGAACAAATGAAAAGACAAGTGGCAATCCAGTGCGACCTGAGTGCGGCCAATGGAAAACGCCATTAGTTGCAAAGACCTACTTTACTTAACATAAGACAATTTGATGACCACTCATTTAATCAATACTTAGGCTAGGCCTACATAACATTAAAATATTATTAATTAATTAGTCAAGCCCAGAACTCAGAAGAGCAACCAAGTAAAGAAATAAGTCAGAAACAAGATTAAAGCAGACGACGTAGGCTAGGGCCTATCTGTGCTGTGCAGACGACATGCCTTTAGTAATATTTTAGCTGATTGTATGAAAGTGGTATTGGGAAGATCGCTCATTGGTCAATAAAATAAAACCATTGTTGTCAACTGTGAAAACGAATAATGACGACATTTGTTTGTTATTTATTACTTTCAATGAATTTGATCGTCCAGATTACATCAAATTAATCTTGTAAACAATAATTTAGTATTTTTATTTAATAATGCACCGTGTATAATTCATTAATTTTTTTAAAAGTACATTTTCAATTAGACCTCCAATTTTGTTCTAGTGGTTCACATGAAAAATGGCCGCCGAACAGTGTCAAAAGGTCATTCAAAGTTGTGTGATTCCTACTCTAGTAACAGTTTTCACCGTATGGGTGCTTCAGCCCCTGAGCACCCACGGAGTCTGCGACTGCCTTTATCGTAATCGTTTACAATGTTGTTTTTTTTGTAACGAAAGGTAATTACTACTAATTATTCTCGAGCTTAAATGTAAATCTTAATCATCCTTTTGTTACTTGAGTTCCCAATAACACAAATAAGCTAATAAAATACAAAAATTTTCAACTTTCATGTTGATAGAATTTCTTTACCTTGAGCCTTATTTGTGTTGTTATTGTGATCGCAAAAGCAAATTTAAAAAATATCATTGAATACGAGTATTGTGTTGTAACTGTACAGCCCTGGGCGGCCATGTTGGTCACTATTTATCAATTTTTGAAACCTAAAAGTTACATATTTTTCAAATTTACATAATCAATAATTTTCAAGTTCTACATAATTTTTGCATAATTTACATGTCTATGTAAATTAAGCTTGTCCTAATAGGAAAGCTAGTGGTCATGGCTAAGGTCATATGGAAATAGCCTAGGCTTGTGCGATAAGTCTAAAAGTGGCTAATGGTCAGCAATGTTATTTGCTGTACCAACGGGGTGAATTTTGTGCGTCTAAATCTGTGCAAAACGAGGTAGGCTTCAATCGGTATGCGGGCTAGCAGCCTGAGTTGGCCGAGTGAGATGGTTGGTTTCTCCAGTAGTCGACCAATCAGCGATCAGAACGGGGTAGATGTAGCCAAGGACAATGGTCTACGTCATCACCTAGGCCAGCAGAGCAGGGCGTTTTTGCGACGAAGCACACGCCGTGCCTCGTCCACTGAGATACAAGCCTTCAGACGAGCAAGTCGCTTCCAAAGTATCTTCCGAGTGCGGGCCTATCAAGCAGGCGAAGCCAGGCATTTTAGGGCAATGGAACCACACGCCTCTCCACGTACAAGAGAGCGGTTTCAGGTGCTAGTTTTGCGGTTTTGATTTAGATTCTACTAATTTAACACCATTTCGGGAAATCGGGAGTGTTTTTGGCGACCCACCAGTATGTGGTAGCTACAATACGACCGACGCCACCGGGCAGTCGACGACACCAGCGAGACAATGGACATTCTATTTAAAAGTTCACAGTTTTTATTAGTCCGGGAGTGGCAATCTTAATGCAACTAAATGAATATCCCTGAGTTGAGGGCATTTTGCACGTCGAACTATAATTCATACACCACGTGGTCCAGTCGTGGCTAGGCATCTAATCAACCAAATCATTACTTAATTAGTACCGAATTCAACGTGAATATATCTTGCCTACCCTGTCTACATGCTGAGTAAGTACATTTCTACAATTACACTTCGAGGTCCACCCAGGACGCCAAGATGGGAAGCAGGTCAATCCGCCACTGCGGAATTCGCCCTGAGGGTCCGAGGCGCCTACAGAGCGCATAAGCTACCATCGAACGTGCCAAGTAGAGGGCAACGTCCCACCCCACTTCACTACAGTATCGTAACTCAAGATAACGTTGAGTACTAAATTTGGTTTGATTTAGAGTAAGACTTATTGTATCAATTTATGTAATGTTCACGGTAATTTAATATTCAAATCTTTGCTTTGGATCCAAGCTTCAACACTAATTGCATCTTTCTATTCATTTGTTTGCATAACTTAGAGTCATTAAAGCAACCTTTTTGATATCCGAATTAATCACTTTCAATTCATCAGGGGCATGCTAACGACCTTCAATCCCAAGTCATTTCACAACCTCAACATTTCAATTAATGCACGGCCTTCAGCTCGTCACATATTTCTGACGCACAAGCGTCCTGTTTAGTCATAGTGGTAATTTTAAGAACGTGTGGACCGCCCAGCTGTTCCGAGGACGGGGAGCTCCAGCGGCGAGGCTCAACGCTAGCGCACTGGGTAAGGTTGGGTACATTCCTAAACGGGGAACCGTGCTCAACAGGTCACCGGTTCACAGTCATCACCACCTATGTCTACCATGTTTTGCTAGGGTACTGTATTTATTTGTGTTTTCCCGACGATGTTGTTCGATTCCCGATGTTTTCCCCCCTGAGTTAGTTAGGAGTGCTTATCTTAGGTTAATTTGCATAGTCGTAGCCGTGGAGCAACATAGGCCTAACCCCGAGAGGGTCTATGCGTGCGTAATTACCAATAATCCGGTCGATACTTCGAAGATTAGGATACAGGTACAGTCTGTTCCAAACTACTAGTACATAGATCACTAATCGAGTGAAATTGCGAGTTTTTAGGGCTACAGTAGGGTAGTCAGACTTTGCTATTTTCGTTTCAGTAATTTAGGACGCGGGGGTTATTTTAGTGTTTCGTTTCAGTGTTTGTGTCATAACACAACACGCCTTTGAAATATCTAGAATTTTTGCAGAGTTGAAAATACAACTTTTAAAAAGAACAAATTAAAAAATGACCTGCGGGCCCCCAGTGTTCCAGATTTTATAGTTTGCCCCCCCCCCCCCTCCCCCTCCCAATTTTTGTGAGCTAGAACCGCACCAGTATTTCCGTGGAAAGATGGAAATTTCTCAGCATTTTCTCAACTTGACTAGCTGTTAATCCTGACAGTGTTGTTATGTTGTGCACAGAGTTGACCTCTTGACCTTCATTGAGGTGAGTGCACTAGCGGTAGTGGTATGTATACCTAGGGTTTGAAATGTATTTAGAAATTAACAATTTTATCAAAATGTTCTCGATAATATCTTGCACGGTACAATTTTTTTCTTCCGGTACAAAGTTAGAATATGTGCCGAGAAATTAGAAAATGAGCCTTCCAACCCAAAAATTATGAAATTGTCGAGAGTATACGTCATGAATTTCACTATAAACGTCTATATTGGGGGCACCGCTCAACCGAAAATTAAATAAAAATAGTTTTGGCAATGACAAATTATGATAAATAAATAAATAAATTTTATTTAGAGTACCCACTCAGTTATGGACTTTAAATCAAAGCGACCAAGCCAACCCTGCAGGCCCCGACGCAATCGACGAGTGAGCGAAAACCAACCAAAGATCGATATTTTTTGGATGAGCGTAGCGAGCGAAGCGAAGATTCCATTTCACTACACTGGAGAAAAAAAATCCGGAATGTTTTTTTTTTCTTTCTTTCTTTCTGTATTATTGTGTGTCTGTTAACACGATTCCGGCTAAACCGATACTCCGATTGCGATGAAATTTCATGGAGTCCTTCGAAATCTCTGAACTTAGAACTGCCACGTTTTTTAGCGCAACCGGGAAATTTTTTCTCATAAAAAACGCAATTTTACGATTTTTTTTTATTTTTAAAAATTTTCTTCAACTTAAAACACCTACATGCTTTAACCGATTGTAATGATTTTTTCACAGAACCTTAATTTCATGAATTAAGATATTCGTGCGAAATTTGAGCGTAATCGAAAAATTATTTCTCATGAAAATCGAAATTTTACGTTTTTTTTTCTTTTTTAAAACAATTCTTTGACTTATTACACCTACATGCTTTATCCTATTGTAATTATTTTTTCACAGAACCTTAATTTCATGAATTAATATATTCGTGTTAAATTTGAGCGCAATCGAATATTTATTTCTTATGAAAATTGCAATTTTACGATTTTTTTCTTTGTTAAAAATTACGATTAATTAAAAAAATTAAGTTATTTTTTTATTTAATTTAATTTAATTAAAAAAAAATCTTCGACAAAGTAATGATTTTTTCACAGAACAACAGAAAATCCGCGTAACACATGGCAGCTCAATGCACCAATTACGCTCATCCAACAACGCAGCGGGACTTAAGCGTTTTCCTAGTAATAGGAAATATAGCAATCAGTGGTATGGACAGTGCGAACACTCGCGGAGCAACGCCAGAATCAACAAGGCCGATTCAGAACAACTCTGAAATTTATTATGTGCTTCGTTGCTAGGACGGCTCCAAAGTCACCGTTTTGCAAACTCCTAAGACACGAACTGATGGACTTAAGTCCAAATCAGAAGTTAAAAATCTTCTGACTTTGATAGGAATCAAACCCTGGACCTTCTGCATTGGAAGCAGATACGCTAACCACAAGGCCAACGAGCCACACACAAAAGCGTCAGTTACGATTAGCCAGGTGTGTGATGTCATTGAGCAGACCCGCACGAGCATGTCTCGTTCCCTGCAGACAAACTGCCAGGACGATGTCTGCAATCCCATTTAAAACCATGCAGAACGGCAGTCGGAATTTTGTTTGTTCACATCTTAAATAGCAGATGATTCAACTTTTTGGATATATTTATACATTTTGTAAGGATCAAGTGAGCTTGTGAAACCATTTTACGTGAGAAACTAGCTATTGTATAGGCTTATCTCTACATTTAAAACCTCCTATTTTCAATTTTGAGCATAGGCATTTTGAAATGCTTGTCTGCATCTGTCACCAAGTTCAAACGAACTCTCAACAGGTAGCACTAGCGTAGGATATTGAATCGTAACTAACGCTATTGATAAACTATGTCTGTTGTTTCGATAATATAATATTTAGGAAAAATGTTATTAGGCCAATAGATCAACCTTAAATGAAATATGGTAATATAAATGTGAAGAAAATATATATGAAAAAATCTGAATCTTGTGTTTTGGGTCGTGGCAGAGCGGGGAACCACAGGTCCGGTGTCACCCCCTCACCTGCCGGCTGGCAGCGGGGAACCACAGGTCCGGTGTCACCCCCCTCACCTCCGCTGGCAGAGCGGCGAACCACAGGTCCGGTGTCACCCCCTCACCTGCCGGCTGGCAGAGCGGCGAACCACAGGTCCGGTGTCACCCCCTCACCTGCCGGCTGGCAGAGCGGCGAACCACAGGTCCGGTGTCACCCCCTCACCTGCCAGACGCCGATCGTTACTTTATCGAACTTTACACACTTAAATAAATACATAGGAACAATATTTCAACGACTTTGTCGTCTTCTACTAGTTTTATTGACGGATAAGGTATAACCTTACAAGAGTTAGAAACAAAATAGATAGGTACTGGTACTGCTATCTCAATCTAGGTGCCCGTTAGGGCGCCGCAGCCAAGCTGCGGTGCGCCACACACTCGGGCATCTTATACAGCAAGCAGAGTTGGGGTGGATTTCGAGGTGTCACCCAGCCATCATGAAACGTGATGTGAACTTCAAAACTATCAAAATCGAGGGGATTTAGGTACCCGACAACACATGCCAAATTTAGTTGGGGTAGGAGCATTCCTTCTTTGTGAAAATATGACTTGAAACATGCTCAAAATCACTTTAAGGACGTTAGTTACTACTGGCTACTACTCCTACTACTACTATCTAATTCGTCAGTTTCAATTGCCCAGCGATTTTGACCAAACGGGTGGGGCTACAACGTTCATATTTTACTGTTTACATGGACATTAAGGTAATAGTGATGTAATTCCCTTTGAAAGAAAAAGTTTTTAAAAATTGCTGGAAGGCTTCCAAATAAAGGTTTTAAAATAAGCCTTATTCAGCGCCACCCTCGTCAGTTGGCCTGGGACTCACTTTAATAAATAAAAGTAATGAATAATGATAAATTAACTCCTATTACATTATAGAGGATGCCCAGGATAATGTATGAGAAAAGGATTGAAGGAGGAAGAAGAAGGGGGAGACCAAGGAAGAGATGGAAGGAGACCATTCGGATTTAAAAGCAAAGTGGCTGACATCTGGTGAGCGAAGCGCGAACCCGCCGGAGTAGCATTAAGTTGAGATATGGCCGCTTATAAGTATGTTTTCCTATGGCACTTGCAATGGATCACGACTGAAATAAACACTCAATAAAGACAAAACTACACCACCAATTTATGAAATTGAGTTTGTAAGTCTAGTGGAATATCTGTAGCCACATCGTATACATCCTAGATAGGAAAATGTTAATGAAAATAAGCGTGAAAGTTGAACTTCGGGAACGATAACATTTGAAGTAACCCGGAGTAGGGTTGGGCCTAGGATGTTTTCGTCGGTTTAATCGGGGAAAAATATTGTAGAGGACGTTTAAATAGTATAAGATTATAATTAAACTATCTATGAATGAATGAAATAAAATGGTAAGATTGTTAAAACACGTGATGATGGAGCATCAGCTTGTCATGAGTTCGTTCATTTTTAGGCCTACAAGTGGGCGTGTGTATAGGGGAGGCCTACTCACAGCTCTCAATGTAGGATGTTTTTGTCAGTGAAATCGTGAAAAAATACTGTAGGTGACGTTTAAATAGTGTAACATTTTTAAAACTATCTATGAATGAAATAAAATTGCAAGATTGTTAAAAACATGCGATAATCGAGCATCAGCTAGTCATAAGGTCGTTCATTTCTAGGCCTATAAGTGGGCGTGTTTACACAACCAATCAATCATTTGTTTGATATTTTCGAGCCTGCTCGGCAACGTATTTATATAAACTAACGCTGCGATCAATACCATTAATATTACGCCCATGGAGAAAAGATTCTGATAGCAATTTTGTGCACGAAATTGTTTCTCAGAGAGATCTAGGCGTTCCGTAGGAGGGCCTAGGCCCTAGGCCCTAGCTGCGAGTTTCCGAGTTTAGCACCACCAACGACGTACGTTAGGTTACGGGAAACAGCTTTTTCCGAATAATGGGTTAACGAAATGGCTGTAGGTCTAGTTTATTAGAAATTACACGGATGCAAGTAAAATAATGTCCTATAATTTTGTCACACATGGCCCGGAACTATCTGGTATTGTAGGAAATCAAATCGGGACCGAACGGTAAAAGTAGGCCTAAATTGACTCTTCGGAAAAGGAAATAAATATATTTCAAAGAGTTGCAGAATGACTTTGAACATCACAATAGGCTAACTAATGTCATAACATTAATGTACATCCTTAATTGCATATCACAACATTCACCAACGATTGATTATTGAGCATTCAAATCGTCAGTTTATACACAGAAGCTTAGGGAAGGACTACTCCTAATGCTACTCCGGCCGGCCATGATGCACGTTACGCCCACCGACGGTGCTGCCCCTGGATTTCACTTTAAATCCCTATAGCAAGAGACCTACATTGTAGACGAGAGAGAGCTGGGAGGATGTAGCAGAGACACAATTGTGGGAGAATAGAAAGAGGTGGAAGAATTTGATTGCCAAAACCCAAGCTGACCCTGCAGAAGTAGGAAACGGCAATGGTTAATGATGTGATGATGATGACATTTATTATTATTTACATTTTAAATCGGTGATTGTATAAGGAACGAGAAAGGAACTAATTGTTTCTTTTGAGGAACAAGGAGTGTTTCAGTTCCTTTTTAGGCAGAAAGAACTTGTTAAAAGGGTGAATTTTATTGAAGATTTCTTTACGTTGCATACTCTTGGCAATTCAAACCAATCAAATATTTATTCTATTATCTGTTATTAACGTTTTAGCAAGGAAACAATGGAAATGGAAGCACTGTTTTTTAAAACAATTAAGAGCTGGAACCCTGTAAAGGTAGGTCTAAGGTCTCTGCCAGCTGGACACTTTAGAGTTTAGACGCTATGACACCAACAGTCTTGGTGATGGCTTTTTGTCTTATATTGTTGTGAGATGAAGTGAGCTGTTTGAATTGTATAAAGTGTTGTTTTTATCTTATTAAAATGATTAGTAATTAAATATAAAGAAGTGTATGTGTATATATTGGATTATGTTACAAGGTAGACTAAAGCTCATTCATAACCAACTTAGGCCTCTAACTTAGCAGCTAACTTAGCCTCTAACTTTAGGTTGCTGTTCATGATAGTATTTAGGCCGCTAACTTAACAGCCACTGCCTCTAGATGTTGCTTGTGGCAGAGTGCTTTACAGCCATACCGTCGCTCTAACTTTAGGTGGCTATCGTGCATGATAGATGTTTTTAAACACAATCACAACACAGATTTGCAGTATTTACTTTTATCGCGCAATGCTTGACATACAATAACATTCAGCATTCAGTAAGTAGGCCTAGCCTAGCTCTACTTCGGTAGCATTATAGAATTGATTGACTATAGACTGTACAGTTTATTAAACAATAATTGATGTAAAAATAATAAACGTATTTATTTAGACAACGTGAAGTAAGCCTTACATAACCTACCATGGCCTAGCCCTAGCTGGGGGCTAGGCCTAGTACCGCAATAAACGTTAAAATACTGACGGTCAGTTGACATTTCTGCCCCAATCGATAGCCAAATGTTTTCTTTTATATTCTTATCTTTGTATAAAGACGAAGATTTTACATATAGCAGAGTGGGCCTTTTCATGAATTCGTTCAATAGCTTTTCATCGAACAATAGTTGATGTTCCTTGGGATCCATTTTTGCTGTTTGTTTACGTTTTCAATCGGATATGACCGGAAAATTGTCGGCTCGAGTCTCTCTCTGATTGGTTAAAAGCTTAATGTTAAGTTAGCTGCTAAGTAAAACCTTGGAGTTTGCAAACATTCGGTTGCTGATAAATGTAAGTTAAAGGCTAAGTTTGGTCATGAACAGACGTGTTGTTTTCCATAAGACAAACCTTTAAGTTAGAGGCTAAGTTAGCTACTAAGTTGGTTGTGAATGGCCCTTAACTACATACGTAACATTTGGCGACGAGGATTAGTGATTTAATTCACGCATCACGAGCACAGGTCCACCTTTGTCAGGCTTAGGCCCAAGGTATAGACAAACTTAGAGATGGCAACATTTGGAGTGATGGAACAATTTGACGCAGAGGAAGGTAGACCAATGGCATCATGGACACTCTATGAAGAACGCCTTGATTTCTATTTCGAAGCAAATAACATAACCAGTGATAAGAGGAAAACGAGCTGTGCTGTTTACCGTTTGTGGCCCTGCTACTTATGCGACAATACGCTCACTCGTGTCTCCAGCCTTACCAAACACAGTTTCTTACAAGGACATTCTAACCACTGTGAAACTACATTTCAACCCTACGCCATCTGAAATTGTCCAGCGATTTAAATTCCATAAGAGAATCAGCGAGCACAGGAGTGTATATCAGCATACATAGCTGAACTGCGGCACTTGGCAGAGCATTGTAATTTTGGAACCACTTTGGATTCCATGCTGCGAGACCGTCTTGTCTGTGGTGTTCAGGACGAACAGCTGCAACGCAAGTTCCTGTCAACCACATCTTTATCTTTTGAGTCCGCACAGAAGTATGCACTGGCAGCAGAGGCTGCTACGCTCCAAGCGCAAGAATTACGTACCAGCCAGGCAGGTAATCATTCTACTAGTTTTAATACTACGGTTAATCAAGTTAAACAACGCCAGAAGTCTACAAGTTCTGAACGGAAGCCATGTTTCCGCTGTGGGGACACACACCTCCAGAAACTTGCCATTTTATCCAGGCTGTCTGTCGGTTTTGTAAGAGAACTGGACACATTGAACGTGTTTGCTACAGTAAGGCCAAGTCCTTCTAACCAAAATGTCCAGCCAGTCCAGCTAAAGCCTAGTTTTAGAGGCAGGAAGGAAGGAAACAGGACTGTTCACGGCGAGCATACACACTCCATTGTGGAAAACACATGCGAAGAAGTAGATCAGATAAGTGAGGCTAGAAATGTTTACATTTTAAACACAAGTGTTCCTGAGGGCAGAGACACTACAACAGTATCAGTGTTACTTAATGACAAGCCAGTCCAAATGGAGAAGACTCAGGGTCTGCATGCTCTATCATGGTTTTAGCGCATTTGTTGAATTATTCCAAGATACTGTTGAAATCCGACCCTTTTCGAAGACACTGCGCACGTGGTCCAAACAACAGCTACATGTTAAAGGTATGTGTACTGTACAAGCTAGTTTCAACGGTCATAAGTGTGACTTACCACTCACTATTGTTGATGGCAATGGCAGTCCACTTTTGGGTCGTGACTGGTTCCCACACCTGGGAATTCAAATCGCTCTTAATGGAGTTCACCAGACACGAGTTGAAAGTTTAACCGAAATACATAAACAGTACAGAAGTATTTTCCGAGGACATTGGTCAGTACAATGGACCTGAGGTACACATTGATGTAGATTCCAACGGTTTTACCTAAGTTCTACAAAGCTCGCCCAGTACCATTTGCATTACGACCAAGGTTGGATGAAGCTTTAGATAAACTGTATGTAAGGACATTCTACGACCAGTAGCCCTACGTCATTCACGCTGGGCAAACCCTATTGTTTCCGGTTATTAAACAGAATGGTGATATACGAATTTGTGGTGACTATAAAGGAGCTACAGGAGAATACCCTTTACAAAACAAAGTGGAGGCTATGAAGAAAGCACCTGCACCTACCAACAAGACAGAATTGGCTCCTCCACGTTCGTGGGGGCGTTCGGAAAAACCCTGGTCTCGCCTCCATATTGATTTTGCGGGCCCCTTCCAGGGAAAGACATTCCTTATTGTGGTAGATTCCAATACAAAGTGGTTGGAGGTCATTCCTGTTAATTCCATGGCTGCAACAACGGTTATTAACAAGCTTGCGAGCCTATTTGCGACTCATGGTTTACCCGACATAATCGTTTCTGACACAAGGCATCGTTCACAGCAAATGAATTCCAGCAGTTCTGCTCAGACAACGGAATTAAAAGCATACGAGTCGCTCCGTATCATCCCGCATCAAATGGTCAGGCCGAACGTATGGTGCAGTCCGCCAAGGGAGCCTTGAAGACTATTGTAGTGGGCAGCTGGGAAATCAGACTGGCACGATATTTGTTAAACCAACATCTGACTCCACATTCAACAACAGGTGTTAGCCCTGCAGAAGCTTTAATGCACAGGAGACCTCGTTCACAGTTAGACCGTCTACATCCTGATTCACTTGATGTGTCCCGTACCCAGCAGGTAGAAACAGAAAACATTTACAAGCAGAATTGGGGGCAAGAAGTTTCGGAACTGGAGATCTGTCTACATGAGAAATTACTCCCAAGGACCAAAATGGATCCCAGCCGTGATAACAGAGCGCACTGGACCGGTATCATATGCAGTCGGCACAGAAGATGGTGTATCCAGACGTCATGTGGATCAACTACGAGCCCGAGTTCAAAACTCTACTTCAGTGGACGTTTCCGCAAACGGCTCTGAAAACTTCACCGACACCCAGTACCCAACTGTGGCATTGCCACCAACAATTGCAGACACTGTTGATAACAGTGAAACCCCAACTGAAGATATTCCCACATTCCGGCAACTGCCATTACCAGACATCACCTACAGCACTTAAGTCTACTGCAACCCGGCCTCAACGAGAGACACGCCGCTCTGCATATTAAACATATTATTGTTAAACTAATCTATGTGGGGAGAAATGTTGTGTACTGAGTGTGCAGTGATTGTGGTGTTCTAAGAGGCAGTGGTTCCAAATGACACCAACAGTCTTGGTGATGGCTTTTTGTCTTATATTGTTGTGAGATGAAGTGAGCTGTTTGAATTGTATAAAGTGTTGTTTTTATCTTATTAAAATGATTAGTAATTAAATATAAAGAAGTGTATTTATATTTGATTATGTTACAAGGTAGACTAACTACCATACGTAACATATACATTTTAAAATCAGTGCAGGCGATGAAAAACACGTGATCTCTTCCATCAGCCTATCGTAGCCATGTTAAAATTGCATTCTTTGCCCACCACGGCCCAAAGTTAGAAGATTCTGCGCCGCCCAAAGCCTGCCTGAAACTATTGTATAGCAGATAATTACTCGTACTTCCTTATTAGTATAAGCATTATTTGATACTGATTACACTGATAAAATAATTAATAATATGTAGGCCTATGTAATGTAAAAATATGTTGATCACTTTATTGGTTTTCGTTCAGTTGAACAAAGTCATGTACAGAGAGCAGTCAATTAATACTGACAGCAAACATGATTATCTGTTAAGTCTTTGAGCTCCTTGGCACTTTGTCATAATAATAAGTATACAATAATAATCACTACTTGTTACCCTTAGCATTAAGTTCAGATCTGAATCAGGTGAAGGACAATATTTGGTCCTAACATAGATAAGTCACGTAGCCAATGTACGATAACAGAATCTTGAAATAAAAGAATAAGAAAAACCAGCATAATAATGAATATACAATTAGATATCACACGGGACGCCTCGGTTCAACACGGAAACATCTAGCGAAATGCGTTATTTACAAGAAAAAAGCGAGTGTTTCAAGCTCTTTTACGGACTTTTATGTCCGTCCGCGAGTACTTGGCGTCTCGTCTCACTATAAAACATAACAACCTCCGGCTAATATGGGCTTATCTTGTCGACATTGTCCTGCAACAAGGATAATGCGGGAAAGCGGGGTTAGCGTCACCTAAAGTTTACATATAGACTTTCACGAATGAACAGGAACATAACTCGAGGGTTATAGAGATGGTTTGTATTTCTCGAGTTCATGTCGTATACAAGTCTAATAGGCAGCGCAATCTGCTCTACACACACTACTAACAATGTATAAACAAACCAAGAAATAGAATTTAACCTGTGTCTTCATAGTTCAGTTGGTAAGAGCAGGGCCCGGGTTGAATCCTTGGTGGAGGCACTTTATTAATTTCTGTCTAGAGTACCATCATTTTTATATCCCTCTAGGCAATCGGCATCACTACCACTAACGAGATTTGAATGGTGAGAAGAAACAGTTTTTAATTTTTGTGTTCTACGATCTGTTGATTAAGTAGTTTCGCTCCTTTGGGCCCTCTCATACCTGTGCTTGTCGAGAAGTATACCAGCTCAATGATGATATTAATGTTCAAGAGCGCATGAGCATTGTTGTTTATATTTGCGCATTCAAGCTCATCATTTTGTTTACAGAAAGTTATTGGAAATCACAAGCTAATTGTCAGCTTTGCACAACTGAGCAAATGTTTCAAGCACATTATTCTCATAGGCTCATTCGTCATTACGAGATGTCTGGATATGGAACCGAGGCGTCAATATGTGAAGTACACAGATATTTCATACATTACACAAGAGATTACTTAGACATAGTAATACTTAAAAGCTAGAACAATATCAGTCACAGAGTACATAATGTCGCATGCATAATACTAGAACTTCGGAGAGTTGGAACACGACAAGGAGTTTACTGCACGTAAATACTGTATAAACAAGAATATCACAAGACCACCCGTCACATATTAATGACTTCACACAGGCCAGACCCCATGTTACACAAGAGAGTCGATAACGTACCTAACAGTTTTTCCTGCCTGACAAATCTGACAGGCTAGATTCCTGAGTTTGCAAATATTTGCACACGATTTATTGTCGATTAATAATGGAAATGCTCTAAGGCTCCACTCCACTGCCGCACTCTTGTACGCAACGGAAAAACATCTGATTTCATTCTTCTTGTTTTGTACTGTAATGTTCCTGTACAGTACGGAATAATATATGGGGACCAGGTTATATACATGACTCCAAGAATATCCATAATTAATAATAACTAATAGGGACTAATGTGAAAACGTCAAGAGATTCAACTTTTAAAAAAGTTCGAGTTCAAGTGAAAAGTTTGAAGTTAAAAAATTAAATTTTGTAGTGGTGTGCAGGCACCTATTAATATTTTTTACATGTCAAAAGATGACAACCCAACAAGAGGTTTACATTTAAAGGAAAAAATTTTAAAAAACTAAAATTGGATGATGGGGGGCCAAAAGTTATTACTATTTGCCTAAGAAATAACAGTTTGTTTTCCCCCTTTTCAAGTTCGGTTTGAGTTGGGTTCAAAATTTTTTTAGTTCAATTTTTGTTTTTTCAAAACTATGAAAGTTCAAAGTTCGAAGTAAAAATAGTGGGTTCGCAAAATCCAAAATAGACAAATAATAAAGACAAAAAATCTTAAATGCAAAATTAAGTAGCAGTTTTGGGGACATCCGCGGGGCACACACACGGCTGTACCACACAGTCCCCTGCCGCTAGTAGTTTATTTTGCCATTTCAGTCGGCGTTACCTTGCTATTGAGATTTTCCCACATTTTATTTCAGCATTCGTGAGAATTAAAAAAGCATTGAGGAATTTATGGAATGCCAATATCAACTTCACAAAAATTTTGGGTTTTTATTGTTTTTAAATTTTTGGTTTACTTTTGCCCCCAAATCAAAAGATACAGTTACATTTTCCCCGTGCCATTCTAAAATTTTAAAGGGCCCGAGACCACCGAGAGGGGAGAAGAAGAATGATTTTCCTTTCCCCCCTTCAAAAATTAGGGGCACCACTAGGTGAAAAAGTTTGCCCATTGCAAGTGATAGAAGTATCGACATTTTAAAAGTACAGAGCCAAACCCCCGTTGGGGTCAGCACAACCGTAAGGGGGGTTCCCTCCCAAAAATACAGTATCTAAGAGGATTTCGTTTCACTTTATTTATGCAAGTATATAGGCCCTCCCGGGATTTTTAAAAAAATCCCAAATTAAAAAATGGGGTAGGGGCCCATGTAAGCCATTTGTAAAAACTAGTCCCTTTTTCAAAATAGCCACACCTATGTATAACCCTTTCATTTTTATTCCCAAATGAACCTCTTAAGTCAAGGTTTTGGGGAAATTATTTTTTACTTACTTAGACCAGGCGCGTTGCTAACTCTAAAAGTAAAAGTACATTTAAAAAAATAAAACGGTTTCTATTTTAAGTTTTTACTTTGATTGAACATCAAATATCACAGTGATCAATTCTAGAAAATAACCACGCATGCAAACATAGGCCTACGCCTTTGTGAAAATCCAAACGCTGAGAGTTGTTTACGAGAACCCCTCGTTGTGAAATCAACTTTGTGGAAGAATTAGAAAATTGTCAACCTAATTTCATTTTTAGAAAAAAAAAATTACAAAGAGGTTCAGATTAGGGATGACGACGTTAAGGTTTTAGGTTTAACTGATAAACCGATTGAACAAACGGTTTTTAATCGGTTAATTAAAAAAAAAACACTTAAAATCATGAATTGCGGCACTTTTAGGGGGAATACAACAAAAAACCTTGCTGCCCCCAGGCAATCAGCCGCAGCGCGCACATCGGACACGACATACAACCGGGCCTTGTTGGCTCCGGCCCAGCCAGCGTCACCGCCGCATGCGCGCACATCAGCAGACATCGAATCACAACCGAACAGCTGGGTTGGGCTCTGGCAAACCCCAGGCCTAGCGTCACCGCCGCATGCGCGCACATCAGCAGACATCGACATCACAACCGAACAGCTGGGTTAGGCTCTGGCAAACTCCAGGCCTAGCGTCACCGCCGCATTCCCGCGCACATCACAGACATCGACATCACAACCGAACAGCTGGGTTGGGCTCTGGCAAACTCCAGGCCTAGCGTCACCGCCGCATGCGCGCACATCACCCAGACATCGACATCACAACCGAACAGCTGGGTCAGGCTCTGGCAAACTCCAGCCTAGCGTCACCCGCCGCATGCGCGCACATCAGCAGACATCGACATCACAACCGAACAGCTGGGTTAGGCTCTGGCAAACTCCAGGCCTAGCGTCACCCGCCGCATGCGCGCACACCCAGCAGACATCGCATCACAACCGACAGCGGGGTTTAGGCTCTGGCAAACTCCAGGCCTAGCGTCACCGCCGCATGCGCGCACATCAGCAGACATCGACATCACAACCGAACAGCGGGGTTAGGCTCTGGCAAACTCCAGGCCTTTAGCGTCACCGCCCATCGCAGACATGAAAAAGCGCATCGGAACATCAGCAACTTTTCGCCCACAAACCGCATCCAACAAGCGGGTTAGGCTCTGGCAAACTCCAGGCCTAGCTTCACCGGCGCATGCGCGCACATCAGCCTACATCGTCATCACGTCCGAACAGCTGGGTTAAGCTCTTGTAAACTCTAGGCCTAGTGTGCAGACAAAGAAAACGTTATCTTTCGATGAGTCCACGGAAACTCCCAGGACAGGTGAATGTTGTTGTGCACTTTGTTATAAAACAAAGTAATGTAATCAAACAACTGAATTTGCAAATTATTTTCTCTCGGATGAACTAGTGGAAGTGTTACGAACAACATTTGTGGAATACGTTGACTAGGTAAGGGTCTTTGATGTTGTACGCAACGATGAAATCATAATATCTCGTAAATAGGGTCGTTCGACGTGACAGCGATAAAAACATTCCAGCGGAGCGAGAGAGAGCGACGCGATGCGATGCGCACAGCCTCCCCTCCGTACCCCCCTCCACTCTGGTGCAACGTAGCGACCAGTAACGGCGGGGTGGGAGACAGAGCGCGGTTCTAGCAGTTCTAGCTACAGTGCTGCAAATGATTCCTTTGGCAACTAAAATTAGAAACTGCCGTCTTTATCCACTAGATCGCATTGGTGTTCCTTTGCGTCGCGGATCGTCTCCTTCAAGAAATGTGGGTGATTGGGCGGTCCGGTCGGACAATGTTATAGTAGACGACACACTGGCGACGGAAGCATTATCGGACAGGCAAAGAATGTAGGTAACCGGTTTAAAAAATCAGAGGACAGGTTTACAGTTAGCCGAAGTCATACCCTAACAAAAACAATAGTACCAGAAGACAAATAAAAGCTACATCTAACAAGGTATACAAATTAATCGAGAACAATTTTCAGCAAAGTGTAAACTAGTTACATTGGTCTCGAATGCAAGTGCATCTTTTGAGGCATGTAGGCCTACTCATGTTTCTTAAAGTTACAACCCACTGGGTTCCAGTCCATTAGTTGTGTGTAATCTTTGTGTCCCATCTCTAGAGATACGTTTCTTAGCATGTTAGGTTCTTGATGCTAAATCGGTGAACGACTCAACACAGTATTATTTTGTAAAACGCTACAAAATGTTTTTTTACTAAAAGTAATGTTTTTCCATACGATACCTATTCTATTGAGAACTAGTTTAGCAATGTTTCTTACGTTTATGTGACTACTACTATATTGAATTGAAATGCTGCTATAGTATTCACCATTTACATTAGAAGTTCAAGAAACACCCCACATTTAGGGTTTTGCTGGAAACAAAAAATTGATGCCACAAAATGGGGTAAAAATGAAAACTTGTTGATACTAAATATTCTTAATTTAAATGGAATGCCAAAAAACGTATCTCTAGTCCTATGTTCTGTTATTATTCGATGCACATACTTAAATGTCCGACGATCCCTCTGGGCCCCACAGTCCGCTGTTATTATTGTATCTCCTAAAGTTCGCATCCAAGCAAACCTGTAATAGTTGCGTCACCACGTTTGGCATTCTAGTGTTCTCGAACATAAACGTCAAGAATTTGGACAGCTCCGGAGTAAAGTCTTTCGACAAACACGATCGTTTGTGCAGCTGTTTATTTATGATCTTCAACCTATGTGTCAGGTTGAGCTGTCCCTTGGCAATGGCCGCCATATTCTTCTTCATCCGACAACGGGGGCAACGTACGACGGGCTGGGCCGTCACCTCCACCACCGATCTACACTTGGTGCAGATAATCTCCATCGTCTCGCAGTCCATCCCCTCGTCGGCGGTCGGCCAGTTGTTGAGGCACGCCTCGCAGCAGCAGATGGTGTTCAACTTGAGCAGGAATGCCGTACGTTCCTTCAGATTCTTTTCAGAATATTTACTCCCATAACTGATGAACAGCTGAAGAAAAGAAAAATACATTAAAAGGCAGCTAAAGAGCGCGCGCTCGGGTGTTGATGATTGCAGCAGATAAACCAAATATTGGTACCGTAGTTTCCCACTGCCACCTACACCCCAAACAGCACCTAGAAGTTTGTAAATATCGTGTATAGTAGGCTTAGGCTAGTGTAGACTGTAGATTCGATCGTTGGAGAAGATAGAACTATCCCATAAATTATTTAGTGACCAAGGCCACGCGGACCGACACGTTTCTCATCATGTTTCCTTCTATATATTTACATCTACTCGTCTCAAAACATTGAACTCCAATTACACAGTTTAACTCACGATGGACAACTAGTCAAAGGCGGGGCTTAGCTAGTTCCGGAAAATCCAACAGATAGCGCCGCGAACTGTGGGACAAGCTGCAACCTAAGTGTGGTTGGCGCAATGGACTTCAACGTGTTTTTACGCCCGTATGGGTGGAAAAAATACTTAAAAAATATGTTATTTTTTAGAATGGGCTTAGCCAAAGACTATGTAGATCAAGAAGGATGCCAGCTGCTTTTTAGGGAAGGCTGTTGTATTGTCCTATGTTATGTCCTAGAGGATGTGTGGACTTCGGAAAACGGTGGTCATCATAGTCCCTATACCTTTGGGTTTAGAATGATTATAAACCCAAAGCCTTTACTCTAGAAAGCATTTTTTAAAGTTTAGTCTCAGGTTTAGGCCAACATAATTTATTATTCCTCAGTTCACAAGATCATATCGTAAAAAGTAGGCCTGGGTTTAACTCTAGGGGTAGGCGGAGGCCCAGGTTCTAATCCTAGGCCTACACGGCTAGGACTAGACACACCTCTTTGCTAAGATTTGGGCCTAGAAATGTACCCCTCTTTATAGTTTATACACAGTTTAGGCCTTAAACCTTGGAAGCTTTAGACCTAGGCCTACCTTAAAAGCAAAATCAAGGCTATACTATTAGTTTTAACCTACCAATAAGCAGAGGCTAGGCCTAGTGTTATTTTCCTTTCCATATAGGCCTACCCTAACTACTAGATGTAGGCCTACTTTTATTATCTTAGGGGTCAACTGTGTTATGTAAACATAAAACTAACTATGTATGCAATACTTAATGGAAATAAAGCAACATTCTATTCTATTCTGGCTAGGTCTAGGCCCTACACCTAAACAAAAGTAGCCTGTCTAGTGCTTAGGCCTCTCTCTTGTGCAGAATTATTAGTAGGGGGGCAACAGGTATCCCGTGCATCTTCGTGGAAGAGTTTTGCGGTAAGTTGTATTCTATTAGGTAGTCCGTAGTAGGATACAAGTTTTTTGCACTTTCCTTGCAGGCCATGCTATGCTGCAGAGGGCGTCGGGGGCGTCGCGACGCCCTTACACGTTTTTTAAGAGGGATGATTTTTTATCTCGTGTGCCTTTCGTGATAGAGTGTTGCGGTAAACTATATTTTTAAGTAAGAACAAACAAATTTTTTGCACCTATTTTGCAGGTCCTGGTATGCTTGAAAGGGCGTCGGGAGCGTCGCGACCCCCTATAACGTTTTTTTAAGAGGAATTATTTTTCATCTCATGTGCCTTTCGTGATAGAGTATTGCGGTAAACTGTATTCTATTAAGTAATGACATACAAGGTTTTTTCACCAACCTTGCAGGTCCTGGCACGCTTCAGAGGGCGTCGGGGGCGTCGCGACGCCCTAAAACGGTTTCTGAAAAGAGGAATGAATTTTTATCTCGTGTACCTTTCGTGCTAGAGTGTTGCGGTGAATTGTATTCTATTAAGAAATAGCATACAAGTTTTTAGCACCTACCTTGCAGGTCTTGGCACGCTTCAGAGGGCGTCGGGGGCGTCACGACGACCTTTAACGTTGATAAAGATGCTTGATTTTTTATCACGTGTGCCTTTCGTGATAGAGTATTGCGGTAAACTGTATTCATTTAAGTAATATCATTCAAGTCTTTTGAACCTACCTTGCAGGTCCTGGTACGATTCAGAGGGCGTCGGGGGCGTCGCGTCGCCCTATAACGTTTTTAAGAGTGATTTTTAAGAGTCCTTGCAGCAAACTAAGACCAGCAAGGAAGGTGATAAAAACACTTAAAACTATTACTTAATAGAATACAGATTACCGCAATACTCTATCACGAAAGGTACACGAGATAAAAAATCAAGCATCTTTATCAACGTTTTAGGGCGTCGTGACGCCCCCGACGCCCTCTGAAGCGTGCCAAGACCTGCAAGGTAGGTTCTAAAAACTTGTATGCTATTACTTAATAGAATACAATTCACCGCAACATTCTAGCACGAAAGGTAAACGAGATAAAAATTCATTACTCTTTTCAGAAAACCGTTTTAGGGCGTCGCGACGCCCCCGACGCCCTTTCAAGCATACCAGGACCTGCAAGGTAGGTTCTAAAAACTTGTATGCTATTACTTAATAGAATATATAGTTTACCAAAATACTCTATGATGAAAGGCACACGAGATAAAAAAATAATCTTTATTATAAAAAACCATTATAGGGTGTCGCGACGCCCCGACGCCCTCTGAAGCGTACCAGGACCTGCAAAGTAGGTTCAAAAAACTTGATTGCTATTACTTAATAGAATATAGTTTACCGCAATACTCTATCACGAAAGGTACACGAGATAAAAAAACATCACTCTAAAAAACGTGATAGGGCGTCGCGACGCCCCGACGCCCTCTGAATCGTACCAGGACCTGCAAGGTAGGTTCAAAAGACTTGAATGATATTACTTAAATGAATACAGTTTACCGCAATACTCTATCACGAAAGGCACACGTGATAAAAAATCAAGCATCTTTATCAACGTTAAAGGGCGTCGCGACGCCCCCGACGCCCTCTGAAGCCTACCAGGACCTGCAAGGTAGGTTCTAAAAACTTGTATGCTATTACTTAATAGAATACAATTCACCGCAATACTGTATCACAAAAGGCACATGCGATAAAAAATAATCCCTCTCTAAAAAAAGCGTTATAGGGCGTCGTGACGCCCCCGACGCCCTCTGAAGCGTGCCAAGACCTGCAAGGTAGGTGCTAAAAACTTGTATGCTATTTCTTAATAGAATACAATTCACCGCAACACTCTAGCACGAAAGGTACACGAGATAAAAAATTCATTCCTCTTTTCAGAAAACCGTTTTAGGGCGTCGCGACGCCCCGACGCCCTCTGAAGCGTGCCAGGACCTGCAAGGTTGGTTAAAAAACCTTGTTTGTCATTACTTAATAGAATACAGTTTACCGCAATACTCTATCACGAAAGGCACATGAGATAAAAAATAATTCCTCTTAAAAAACGTTATAGGGCGTCGCGACGCTCCCGACGCCCTTTCAAGCATACCAGGACCTGCAAAATAGATGCAAAAAATTTGTTTGCTCTTACTTAACAAAATATAGTTTACCGCAACACTCTATCACGAAAGGCACACGAGATAAAAAATCATCCCTCTTAAAAAACGTGTAAGGGCGTCGCGACGCCCCCGACGCCTCTGCAGCATAGCATGGCCTGCAAGGAAAGTGCAAAAAACTTGTATCCTACTACCTAATAGAATACAACTTACCGCAAAACTCTTCCACGAAAGATGCACGGGAAATAAAATCATACCTCTTGCTCCTCTACTATATAGGGCCGCGTCAAACAGGTCTACTCATTAGTAGTGATGACATCGGGTAGTAAATATTGGAGTCGACTCCGGAGCCTTTGGAACCGGGTAGGAGTCGACTCCCCGATCCGCAATAAAAAAAAAAATATAAAAATTTTATTTTTTTTTTGCAAAAGTTATTTTTAGCCCACTACTCTAGTTGCACAACGCTGTCCGGCCGTTCCCCCCCCCCCCCACACCCCCCCCCCCACCCTCGATGGGCACTGTTAACTTTAATGTTTTGTGCCCTAAAATCCCAATAACTAACTCCACCCGCTAGCTTGCTTGTCTCTTGGCCCGGCCAAGACTCTCGCTGATGTTTTATGTTTAAGTTTTGAGATAAGATAACGACTAACGAGACAACAAGTGCAATCTCATTCAATTTATCATTAAAAAAATTTAAAAAAAAAAAAAAAAAAAAAAAAAAAAAAAATTGGGGGGGGTCGACTCCTTGAAAATGGAGTCGACTCCGATAGGAGTCGGGTAGGAGTCGGGTACCCGAGTACCCGATGTCATCCCTACTCATTAGCCTGCCTACTACAAGCAAGTTTAGAATGAAGATAGTTGGCCAGTCCGGGAAATAAAAAAATGGGTAAACACATTAGCAGTGCTCCATCTCGCAAAGTTTGCCATGAGGAATTTGCTTGTAATCGGAATCCACGAAATGCAAAGAACATTATAGGCCTACAAGCATGGTATCACATGTTTTCGTAAAACATTTCTTATCTATCTGATTTTAACTTCCCACGTTTTATTTCTTAACTTGATATCCTTCGGAAACGAGTGTAAAGACACCCCTCCTATTTTAGCTCTTGACGAACATCGTGAAACAACACAATATTGAACCATTTCAATCCAGCAATCCAGTCTTTAGTGTGGTACAGTAAGGCTGTCAGTTAAAATCGTCCCACAGTACGGCCATCTTTGAGCACATGTTTGAGTCGTGACGTCAGGGGGCGGAGTTAGACTACTCGTCCATTAATCTGCGAGTAGTGCCACACGGTCATTTCAACAGACTTTCTTTTTAACAGCTGGCATCTTTACATTACTCATGCGCGAGTGCTCTAGCGTCATGTCTATTGTAGTGAAATGTGTAGCATGCCGCATGTCCAATTCAAAACATTGTTAAAGTTCACCGAAAAACGTTGATTTAGCATGGTCATTTACACCGCCAGCAACTACCAACATCCTGGCCTCTTGGAATATATATATATTTTTTTTTAATTAATGTACAGTACATGTATAGAAAATTATTGGACAAATTTGTTAGCCTGTGTTTGTGTAGGCTCCAAAAGTGATAACAAAATAAGAAATAACAATTCATTTTTTTTCCCCATTTTTTTTTACCTATCACGTTTAGGTACATGTTTAACTATAAAATATAAACTTACTTTCACGTTTTTAAAAGATTTACCCTACAGGAACTTCAAGTTTAGTGTTCTTATAAGACAAGTGCCTCGCCTCACTCAAATCCCTGAGAACTCAAATAGATTTCAAGACCTCGAATGCACTTTAAGCAGAACATTCTCCTCCTTGAAAGTACCAAGTCTTAGCCGATGTGTACGTTGCCCCAATACACCTGGGACTACAAATGAAATGGAACTAATTGAACTTAAGAGCAACAATGTTCTCAAACAGAAATTCACGCAGATCTAGGACTAGGCCTAGGCCTACTTATAGTTTGCTTTCATAATCAAAATTTGTGGGAAAAAATGAATTGTAAAAAGAAATTAGCCTACTTGTTTATTTGGCAGCACATAAGTATTAATTTGTGTACAAGCGTTTTCATTCATGAATGACCTGTAAAATAGGATTCCTTAAAAATATTTTAACCTGTGAAGCACCTTCCATAAGCCATTTTGGTGCGTACAAATTCAAATTCAAATACCCCCCCCCCAAAAAAAAAAAAAACGATTCGAGTTTGTTAAAAATAATACATTTGAACGGATTATTTCAGACATTCGGTATCATCGCAAGCACAGTGAAGCTTTTCAAAGCTTGAGCAGAGAGCTACACGATCGTACTGAGTTGACGGGGCGTTCTTGTCGACTGTCAGCGTCAGGGAACACACGTGATCAACTCGTGTAGCGCGGGTGTCCCGCTTACCCGCTTGGCAACCTCCGTAAGCCGAGCGCTGGACAACGGATGCGAGCTATACATAGCCCGGGCAATTCTGCCGACTGACGCTGCAGCAATACGCGTTACACTCCTTTCCAAAAAACATGACTTCTTTCTTCGATTTATCGCGTTAAATTTCAAACTTGGGACCCTCAATATGACTTCAAAATACACTGAATTTTTAGTACCAATAAAATCAGTACAGACTACATGAGGTCGGGACCATGTTTTGTCAAAATTCAACAAATTTCAAACTATCAGTGTTGAATTCGAATTGTAAAAAGAATCTGTTAAAGAATAAATTTTTTAAGCGGGACAACTGAAATAAATCCCATGCTTGAGGTTGTGCTTGGAGGCGTCTAGCAATGGGGCACATAAAAATTTAAGGTTTCTGAATCGCCTTTGATTCGGCATTGATCTGCGGGTGTTTGCACTGTCCATACCACTGATTGCTAATTTGGGAAGTATCAGAACATTATTCGAGTAAGCTAAAAATAACATTTATTGATTTTTCACATTGAAAGGACTCCCAGAGAAAACAATCTGCTTTCCAAGCCAGCAGTTGAGAGAGTTAGACCTTCATTTGTCTTTAAGCTCAACAATGATATTCTAACATAAAAATTGGCTGGTGGTTGGAAGTCACAGCCTTCTAAATAATTTAAAATGTCAGGTTGTACAATTAGTAGATAAAAGAGGTCATAAAGACCCCCCCCTCCAGTGAACGAGCGTAGCGATGGGAAAGAAATCTCTATGTCCCGAGGCGAGCCGGTGCGCACCACGCGACGTCCTGCTCGTGTCGTAAATAGTGGTGGGGTAGCAGTGACGGCAGCATAAGTCCCGACCAAAGACGGATTGGCGGATGTTGATCCAAATTGTTGCGGACAACGGAGGCAGGTACTATCCTAGGTAGCCGGGAAGTGTTTTGATGTTCGGTCGATAGATTGAACGGTTTGGTGATGGTTGTGCGGTATCAGGAGCTGTGCTGTCAAAAATTTGAAGGAGGCTTCAAACCGATCTATGGATACTCCCACTCTTTTCCCTATACCAGAATAGTGAAATACTTCTCGTGCCTTGCTATGATTTCGTATGGACCGTCATACGGTTGCTGAAGCGGAGTTCGGACAGCGTCATGGCGCACGAAAACGGGGGAACATGTTGCGAGGTCCTTGAACACAAATACATCTTTTTGCCCGTGTCGGGTAGGGCGTGTCGGTCGGAGCATCTGGAGTCGTTGGCGAAGTCGGCTGACGTACTCTGATGTGCTGTCTGGCGTTGACGTCGGAGGCGACAAATATTCTCCTGGAAGTCTGAGAGTAGTTCCGTACACCAACTCGGGCAGATGTAGCTTTTATATCCTTTCCATGCTGATCGAATGCCAACATGACCCATGGCAAGTTATCGGTCCAGCGATCCTCTTCATGGCATTTGAGTGCGGCCTTGAGCTGGCGATGGAGGCGTTCGACCATGCCATTGGCGGCAGGGTGGAAACGCTGTAGTTCGGATGAGAGTAGTGCCTAACAGGTGGTTTAGAGACCTAAAAAAGGGCTGACTCAAACTGCCGGCCTTGATGGGTAGTGATCCGAAGGGGCGTCCCAAAACGCGATATCCAGCCTGTGATGAGGGCAGAAGCAACTGTATCCGCAGTGATGTCGGATAAAGGAATTGCTTCGGCCAACGGTAAATCGATCTACGCATGTAAGCAGGTAACGAAATCCAGATGACTCGGGAGAGGACCACCAGATCGATGTGGAGATGGTAAAAACGAGCGTCTGGAGCGTTGAAATTTTCAACAGGTGCCCGGGACGTGTCGTGTGACCTTTGATCTCTGACACGCTATGCAGGCCCTTGCCCACTCCTTGCAGTTTTTCTTTATCGAAGGCCAGACGTAGGTCCTTGAGACAAGAGCGGACGGAGGCAGCAAAAACCGGGATGGGACGGGACTATGAAGACTGTCAAACCCCTGGCGTTGGAGAGTAAATGGCACGAAAGGTCGGTCTATTGACGTGGATGTGTCACAGTATATCGTAAGGTCTGTGTCAACAAGGCTCCGACGTTTCAGTTCGAGTGCAGTGTCGGGATGGAGAAACCCCTTGGAGTTCGGGATCGTTCACTTGGGTTTGGGCAATTGTCTCATTAACTCACAGAGGCCGAGATCGCTTCCACCCTGGACAGGGCACGGCAACGACTTTTTCCGTACCGGGAACATGCCGAATGTCTGTTGAAAATTGACCAATGTAGTCAAGGATAACGAAATTGCCGCGGGAAACACTTGTCAGACTTTTGCTTGAACGCAAATATCAATGGCTTGTGGTCGGTGTGATTGCGAACGTCCTGGCTTCCACCATATGATGGAAGTACCCGGGTTGCCTGTAGACTGCGAGGAGCCCCACGATCGTATGCGCCATAATTTCGTTTTTTTTTTTTTTTTTTTTTTCCTTATTCAGTTTTTAAAAGCTAGTAAGTTGCCCCTAAACCGTTTTCTGGTGGGGCACTCCACCCCCCCCCCCGCAACCTGTCGAAAAGGCATCAGCCCACGATTGCAAGTCTGCTCTAGAGTCAGGGGTGGCAGGGTGCGCATCAACGTGTTTAACACTCTGGCGTCCAAACGATGGGCTCTTTCCTGAAGCCCTCAAGACCGACAAGAAGTCGTTGAGGGTGCCGAGCCGGGCTGCCCGATGAAAGAACGACGATAGAAATTTATTCCAAGAAACTGTGTAGTTTTTCCTTATGTTGCTGGGTGGTGAAAACAAACGGTAGCATCGGACCTTATCTTCGAGAGGTCGTTTTCCCACTGGCGTTGACGGTGTGACCAAGGAAATTCACCTCGGAAACCCCCGAAAAATGCATTTTGAAGTGTTTATCAGGGACACCGTACTCTGATAAGCGGTGCAAAAGAGTAGGCGTAGGTGTTCTCGTGTTCTTCCGGTGACGTCGAAGGGATAAGAATGTCATCGATGTAGGCATAGACGAAATTAGGTCTCGAATGGCTTCGTTGATGAACCTCTGAAATGTTTGGGCGGCGTTCCGTAAACCAAAACTCATATAAGGAAATTCAAATAGGCCCAAAAGGAGTCGTTATGGCAGTCTTGGTATATCGTTTGGAGCAACTGGAAATCTGATTGTAAGCCCGGACTAAATCATAGGTCGAGAACACGGACTTCCCAGCAAGCGACTGAGCAAAATCTTGTATGTGGGGAACCGGATACCTGTCTGGAATTGTCCTATCGTTCAAAGTCTGTAGTCGCCGCATGGCCCCCATGATTTTCCTTCTTCGGAACGAGGGTGAAGGGCAGCAGACCAGCTGCTAGATGAATGCCTTGCGACACCTGTTTTGAGCATCCCTATCAAATTCGGTCTTGGCAATCTGCAGACGGTCAGATGCCAGACGTCGAGGCTTGCAAGATGTTGGATGTCCAGGTGTCGTTTTGAATATGATGCATGGTCCCGTGTTTAATGTCACGCAAAATACCTGATGGCTTTGTAATGTCCGGAAACTCATTCAAGATGTCGTGGTAACGAGGAAACCCTCCACTGAAATGCCCTTGACATGTTCTTGAGCGTCGGTAGACAACTTGCCAGCTACGGTAAGTGATGAGGCACTATCAAATAACCTTTGATTGCGGGCGTCAACAAGTAGGTCATAGAACGATAAGAAGTCAACTCCGATGATTGGTCTGGATACGTCGGCAACGACGAAACGCCAGACGAACTCGCGTTTGAGTCCCAAGTTGAGGTTGAAGTTGATGGTTCCATAAGTCGCTATGACTGATCCATTAGCCGCGAAAAGCCGTATGTTGATCGTTCGCGAGGTCCCTTGATGAGCTTACGTGGATACACACACAGATCAGAACCCGGTGTCGACCAGGAAAATGACGTTGACTCAGAATGTCCATCACAAAGAGACGGCGTGAGGTTGGGCAGTCGTCTGCCGCATTTACTGACTGCCCGCGTACTTTTTTGCATCAAAATTGCATGGTTTTCGGCACGACCTTGCATGTGCACCATATTTCCGGTGGGGACCCAAAACATACCATCTGCTGGTGTTCGCCGTATTTCGTTTTGTGAGTTTTGACGAAGGAGATCGCAACGTCGATTTGACGATGCGAGTAAGATGGCTGTGCAGTTCGATTGTTGGATAGCGCTGCGACTTGTCGTGATAAAATCCTCCAACGCGTTTGATAGCTGTCGACAATCGCTACCCGAGGAGAGGTGGGCGCCATCTCATGTATTCTGTCAGCAATCACTGCGAGGCATCAAAGGGCTCAGGTGGTGATGAAGCCAAAAAGTCGTGCATACGGGGCGGCAAGCGTTTAAACCACAATGTTCGTAACACCTTGTTTGTTACCTCTGACCAGCTAACATGCGTAGGCGAAGCAGAAATTGTAAGGTTTACCATCACCCATAAACCCCATGTTTAATTAGCTGTTTTAATACGTGCTTCGGTGCGATGGCGAGAACCGACGAATGAGCTCAGTTTTAAGAAGCTCATATTTACCTACGCTTGGGGGGTTGACGATGATGTCGCGTACCCTCGTGGCGTACCGTTGTTCAAGGGCGCTTGCTGCATAATTAAATTTTGTTGAATCCTGCGAGATCCCTGCTAAATCCCAAAATTTATTCTCATTTGCGCAAACCACAAAACAGGATCATTTGCCCAAAAACGGTGGAACTTCACACTTATTCTATCGACTGAAACAGGTGCTGTATTTTCGGATGAAGCCATGTGTCGTTTGTGTTAGTATGGAATAAGATTTTGATGAGCAACACGAAACATCAAAAATGCCTTTACACACCAAAAGAAAAAATAATGAAAAATGAACTTCCCCCAGAAATTTTGAAATGTTCATGTCCTACCTCGTTGATGGATCACGTCGGGGTCACCACTGTGGAAGTCATAATGAATACATTATTTGAGTAAGCTAATAATAACATTTTTTTGGTTTCACATTGAAAGGGCTACAGAGAAAACACATCTGCTTTCCAAGCCAGCAGTTGAGAGAGTTAGACCTTCATTTGTCTTTAAGCTCAACAATGATCTAACATAACAATTGGCTGGTGGTTGGAAGTCACAGCCTTCTAAATAAGTAAAATGTCAGGTTGTACAATTAGTAGATAAAGTAGGTCACTACAATTTCCTAATAAAAATATCGATCTTTGGTTATTATCGTTCACTCGCCGATTGCGTCGGGGCCTACAGGGTTGGCTTGGTCACTTTAGTTTACTGTCCCCCACTGAAAATCAGTTGTGTGACTGAGTGTGTAGACTCTAAATACGGATTTATTTATTTATCTACCGACCTGTTCTCCCTTCTTGATGGGCTGGTTGGCCACCATGAAGTCAACGGTACTGTTGAAGGTGTAGATATCTGTGTTGCAGCAGCACGAGTGGTTGAAGAAGCTAAGCGCGCTGCTCAGCGCCACGCCGTAGGTCACACCGTAGAAGTCTAGGTTCACGGGGTTGTATTCAAAGTCCACGAGCGACCGGGAGTTGGCCGGGATTATCTGGTGGTATCTGGGAAAACACGAGAAACTTCATAAAGTGCAACTTTTGTATCGTTACTAGATAATAAGTAATACTTACTGTTACCCCTCAGTTAGGGGTAAGCGAACCTGAGTTTTTGACTTTCGAACCGAACTCGAACTTTTGAACCAACAATTTTTGAACTTCGAACTCGAGCCAAACTTTTACAAATTCATTATTACTATACTGCAGGGTTGCCGTTTTTACGGATTTTATCCGGTTTGACGGATTTTGAGGGTGCAAACGGATCGACAGATTTTTATTCCAATTGACGGATTCAAAAAAAAAAAAAAAAAAAAAAAATTTTTTTTAGTTTTTAGTTTTACGCCGTTTTTAACTAGGGCTGGAAAAAAATCTATATTTCAATGCAATATCGATAAGTGGGAATATTTGTTATGTATAAATATCTAAATTTACACCAAAAATGCAAAGTTTCGAAATTTTGGTGGAGGTGCCGGGTAGGTAGTCTAAATTAAATTAACCTGGCTGGTGCATATGATGGAGGTGCCGGGTCATAAAACACGGTTGTGAGATTGTAAAAATTGAAAAAAATGCATTTATGGTGACACCTTATCAACCCTATTTGGCCTCAAATCATTAAAAATAGGCCTACGCCTACTGTTTTAAAAAAATTATATTTTCAATTTTTTTTAACAACAATTACATTTAGTATAATACCTAGGGGTGTCAAACGATTACGATTTAATCACGATTCGATTAATCGATTATTAATTGGAAAACGATTAATCGATTTTTAAAAAAATAAATCGATTTTAATTTTTGCAAGTTTTTTAAATTAGTTTTAAGATCCGGCGCCTATTACCCGCGAGAAACGTTCCCGACGTTACTGTTTTCCCACCAAAATAACGCCGTGGATAAAACCCCGATTTAATGTCTTGCCGGCCGTGAAGATACGTTTCCATCAATTCTAGCACGCGAGATTGTTCCCGAAAAACCACATTTGATTGAAGCGACGTCGCAAAATACATCGTTCGTACTAGCATTGCCTTGTCATCATGTGCGCATACGCTGGCCGTGCAAGGTCGGAGGAGTGGGCGATAGTTAAAGCTGCATTCTGTTAAGCGTTCACGACGGCGTAGTGGCGCGGCAGTCAATAAACACAGTAAACGCAATCAACACGCCTGAAACGCGAGCAGTAGTTGCACCTTTACGTAACATGGCGTCTTGATGTGACAAAAGTGATTGCTCTGTGTTGTGTTCGGCCTAGGCCAAGAGTTTCGACAACATGGCATCAAACAATTGAATTGATCACCGCATTGAGCAATTTCATCTCGTATGCTTTATCTAACCCCTCCACTTCCTCTTTATTTGCTCCCGACTATCATCTCCGAGATTGTTGTGCGTGCTCAAGTCCCCGCCACGGCGCCGATGCGAACTCGTTGCCCTTTCGCGGGCGATTCAAACTAACCCAAACCAGACCGAAGTTTGAAAGAAACTTTCTACATACCGACATTGTACAAAACGATTAAAATCGATTAATAAACGACTATGGAGGTGAAAGTGAATTCGATTATCGATTATAATAATTTAATCGTTTGACATCCCTAATAATACCTATATCAATATCATATCAAAATTGGTACATTTAGGCATTAAACGGATTTTTAAGGATTTGGGTGTTTCATTTAGGGAAACTCAGTTATATCAGGAGGATAGAAATCGTCTGTATGCAACTACAGCACACATATCGCAACTTAAATCATGGGGCAGCAAGAGTCGATCAAGTAATGAACTTACTGATGAAGAGACTTTTTATACAACTGACGATGGCAACAACAAAAAAAGAAACCAAGAAATCAAAACAAGAGTAGCTAGAAAGATCAAAAAGCCAATTCTAAATGATTTTGAATGCTAGAAAAAAGAACCCCTTTCCTTATATATTATTTAAACTCTAAAATTAGTGAGTTAAAAAAAAAAAAAAAAATTTTGTAAAAAAATTGAGGTCAAAATTATGTTTACAGATGGGCCGGGTGGGAACTTTAATTTTTTAAACAAGGGGCGCAGGCAAAATGTGCAAAAAAAAAAAAGGGAAGGCGGGGGTAGTATAAAAGTAGGGGGGGTAGAAGAGAAAAAGGTGTTTATGGCGGGCAAGATTGGAATTGGAACTGTTGTAAAAGCTTTGTTTTAAATTTTAGTAAAAATAAAACTGGTATTAATCAAGTAAATTGTTTAATTTAAAAGAAGGTACAAAGGGGTTTTATCTTAACATTTTTATTTCTAAAAATTTGTCAGGGAATAACATTTTACCTTTTCCTGCTCCTAGTTTAGCTGTCTTTTATCCCCTAGACATTGTAAAAACACAAAAAAAACTAGGCCTAAGTACAAATCATTTTAAACAAATTTTTACTATCAAAAAAAAAAAAAAAAAAAAATTTTGAAAATAATATGCTTAGTTCGAATTTTTTTATTTTTGAAAAGCCTTTTTTGGGTCCCTTTAATTTCAACTATAGGGCTCCACGCTAAGAAAAGGGGTTGCCCGCGCTTTTAACGGGTGAAATTGTAGCCATTCACAGGGTCCCCTTTAAAAAAACTATCGCTGATTGGCCCCCCGAAAGCGCGCGCATCTCTTTTCTTGGCGTGGAGCGCCTATAACGAGGGTTTACTGTAGTACAGGGTTGCCGTTTTTACGGATTTTATCTGTATAACGGATTTTGAGGGTGCAAAACGGATCGCCGGATTTTTGTTCCAATTTACGGATTTAATTTTTTTTTTTTAATTTAGTTCTTGGTTTTACGCCATTTTTAATATGTGGTCAAAAAATTAATTTCAATGCGATTGAACGCAAAGAGGAAACGAGAAAACAAAACAGAACCTACCTCATCATGAGTCGTCCGGCGAAGATCTTGAGCTCGGCAGAAGTCGGCCTCGTTCGTGACGCGGCCTCGGGTGTCTTCTTGTGCCTGGTGAACAGGTCCGTGTAGCAGGCGAGACAGTTCACCATGATCGCACAGTTGATCGCCGACACGATGAAGACGTCGACGTTCTTCTTCCCCGGTACGTCCTCGCGGAACGCTCGCTCCCGGTCCAGGTAGTGGATCCCCGCGTAGCCGGTCATGGGCGGGTACGGTTGTCCCGGCTGACCGAACCCGGACCTGGGATCGTTGTCCCTCATCCCGTCTTCCATGGCGTTGACCACCTCCCAGAGTCTCTCCAGACTGTTCCCCGCGAACCTGCTCATGGCCACCAGCAGCATCCTCATCGACATGGGCGGCACGTGGCCTATGCTGTGCTCGTTGAGGAGCGGCAAACGGGGGGACTCGAACCCATGATACCCGGCCCACGCCGCGTCGCACACCCTCGGAACAAACTCACCCGCAAAGGGGAAAACCCCAAGGTTTAGCCACCCCCTGGGAGGGGCACGTGGCCTAGCTGTGCTCGTAGAGGAGCGGCAACACGGGGCACTCGAACCATGATCCCGGCCCCGCCGCCGCACACCCGTCGAAAAAAAACTCCCTGCAAAGGGGAAAACACAAGGTTTTTGCCACCGCCTGGTAGGGCGGGCACTGGCCTATGCTGGCTGTTGAGGAGCGCAACACGGGGCATCGAACGATGATACCCCGGCCCCCGCCGCGTGCGACCCCTCGAAAAAATCCCTGAAGGGCAACACCGGTTTAGCCCCGCCTGGTATGGGGGGCACGTGGCCCATGGTGCTCGTTGAGGGGGCGGCAAAACGGGGCACTCGAACCGATGATACCCGGCCCACCCGCTCGCACACCGCGGAACAAAACTCACCTGCAAAGGGGGAAAAACACAAGGTTTTTGCCACCGCCGGTATGGCGGGACGTGGCCTATGCTGTGCCGTTGAGGAGCGGCAACACGGGGCACTCGAACCGATGATACCCAACCCACGCCCCGTCGCGACCCCTCGGAAAAAAAACATCACCTTTCAAGGGCAACACACAAGGTTTTTGCCACCGCCTGGTAGGGCGGCACTGGCCTATGCTTTTTGGGTCTTTTAGGGCGGAACCGGGGGACTGAACCGATGAACCCCCCACGCCGCGTCCGCAACCCCTGGAACAAAAAACACCTGCGGGCAACACACAAATTTAGCCACCCCCTGTATGGGGGGGCACGTGGCCTATGCTGTGCTCGTTGAGGAGCGGCAACACGGGGCACTCGAACCCATGATACCCGGCCCCGCCCGTCGCGACACCCGTCGGGAAAAAAACATCACCCGCAGGGCAACACACAAGGTTTAGCCACCCCCCCCTGGGAAAGGGGCGCACTGGCCTTGCTGTGCTCTTGAGGAGCGGCAACACGGGCACTCGAACCTGAAGCCGGGCCCACGCCGCGTCCGACCCCGGGAACAATACATCACCCCAAGGCAACCCAAGGTTTTTGCCACCGCCTGGGATGGGGGGGCACGTGGCCTAGCTGGGCCGTTGAGGAGCGGCAACACGGGGCCTCGAACCGATGATAGCCGGCCCAACCCGCGTGCGAACCCGTCGGGAAAAAAACATCACCTGCAAAGGGGAACACACAAGGTTTGCCACCGCCCGGTATGGGGGGGCACGTGGCCCATGCTTGCTGGGTTTAGGAGCGGAACACGGGGGACTCGAACCGAGAACCCGGGCCCCGCCGGCGCGACAAACCCCGTCGGAACAAACATCCCTGCAAGGGCAACACACAAGGTTTTAGCCACCGCCTGGGAGGGCGGACGTGGCCTATGCGTGCCGTTGAGGGGGGGAACACGGGGCACTCGAACCCATGGTACCCGGCCCACGCCGCGTCGCGCACCCGTGAAAAAACATCACCCGCAAGGGGGGAACACACAAGGTTTTGCCCCGCCTGGTATGGGGGGGGCACGTGGCCTATCTGTGCTCGTTAGGAGCGGAAAACCCCGGGCACTCGAAACCCCATGATACCCGCCCACGCCGCTCGCGACACCCGCGGAACAAAACTCACCTGCAAGGGCAACACACAAAGGTTTAGCCACCGCCTGGTAGGGGGGCACGTGGCCCCATGCGTGCTCGTTGAGGAGCGGGAAAACACGGGGCACTAACCGATGAATACCCGGGGCCCCGCCGCGTCGCGACAAAACCCCTCGGAACAAAACTCACCTCAAGGGGGCACACAAGGTTTAGCCACCGCCTGGTATGGGCGGCACGGGGGTATGCTGTGCTCGTTGGGGAGCGGGAAAACGGGCACCGAAACCGATATAGCCGGGCCCCCGCCGCTCGCGACACCCCCTCGGGAAAAAAAAATCACCCGCAAGGGCAACACACAAGGTTTACCACCGCCTGGCATGGGCGGCACGTGGCCTATGCTGTGCTCGTTGAGGAGCGGCAACACGGGGCACTCGAACCGATGATACCCCCCCGCCGCGTCGCGACCCCGTCGGGAAAAAAACATCACCTGCAAAAAGGAAAAACCAAAGGTTTGCCCCCGCCTGGTTGGGCGGGGACGGGGGCCCATGCTGTGCTCGTTTAGGAGCGGCAACACGGGGGATCGAACCGAGATCCCGGCCCCGCCGCGTGCGAACCCGTCGGAAAAAAACATCACCTGCAAGGGCAACACACAAAGGTTTAGCCCCCGCCCGGTATGGGCGGCACGTGGCCCCATCTGTGCTGTTGAGGAGCGGCAACACGGGGGACTCGAACCCATGATACCCGGGCCCCGCCGCGTCGCGACACCCGTCGGAACAAAAAATCCCTGCAAGGGGGAAAACCAAAAAAGGTTTAGCCCCGGGCCCGGGATGGGCGGCACGGCCTATGCTGTGCTCTTGAGGAGCGGCAACACGGGGCACCGAAACCCTGATACCCGGCCCCGCCCCGTCCGACACCCTCGGAACCAAAAACCCTTCAAGGGGAACACACAAGGTTTTGCCACCGCCTGGTATGGGGGGCACGTGGGCCCATGCTGTGCTCGTTTTAGGACGGCAACACGGGGCATCGAACCCATGATACCCGGGGCCCACGCCGCGTCGCGACACCCGTCGGAACAAAAAATCACCTGCAAGGGGAACCACAAGGTTTAGCCACCGCCTGGTATGGGCGGCACGTGGCCTTGTGTGTCGTTGAGGGGGCGGGAACCGGGGCACCGAACCGTGATAGCCGGGGCCCCGCCGCGTCGCGACAAAACCCTCGGAACAAAACCACCCGCAAGGGCAACACACAAGGTTTAGCCACCCCCTGGTATGGGCGGGACTGGCCTATGTTGCTCGTTAGGGCGGCAACACGGGGCACTCGAAAAGATGATACCCGGCCCACGCCGCGCGGGGACCCCGTCGGAAAAAAACATCACCTGCAAAGGGCAACACACAAGGGTTTTGCCACCGCCTGGTAGGGCGGACGTGGCCTATGCTGTGCTCGTTGAGGAGCGGCAAAACGGGGCCTCGAACCGATGATACCCCCCCCACGCCGCGTCGCGAACCCGTCGGAACAAAACATCACCGAAGGGGAAAACACACAAGGTTTAGCCACCGCCTGGGATGGGCGGCACGTGGGCCATGCTTGCTCGTTGAGGAGCGGCAACACGGGGCACTCGAACCGATATGCCGGGCCCCGCCGCGTCGCGACACCCTGGAACAAAAAATACCTGCAAAGGGGACACACAAGGTTTAGCCCCCGCCTGGTATGGCGGGACGTGGGCCCATGCTGTCCGTTGGGGCGGCAAAAGGGCACTCGAACCGATGATACCCGGCCCACGCCGCGTCGCGACACCCGTCGGAACAAAACATCACCTGCAAGGGCAACACACAAGGTTTAGCCACCGCCTGGTTGGGCGGCACGTGGCCCATGCGTGCTCTTGAGGAGCGGCAAAAAACGGGGGACTCAAACCCATGATACCCGGCCCACCCCGCGTCGCGACACCCGTCGAACAAAAAAATCACCCGCAAGGGCAAAACCCCAAGGTTTTGCCACGCCTGGGATGGGCGGCACGTGGCCTAGCTGTGCTCTTGAGGAGCGGCAACACGGGGGAATCGAACCGTGATCCCGGCCCACGCCCCGTCGCGACACCCGTCGGAACAAAACATCACCCGCAAAAGGGCAACACACAAGGTTTAGCCCCCGCCTGGTATGGGGGGGCACGTGGCCTATGCTGTGCTCGTTGAGGAGCGGCAACACGGGCCTCGAACCGATGATAGGGCCCACGCCGCGTCCGACACCCCTCGGGAAAAAAAACACCCGCAAGGGCAACACAAAAGGGTTTAGCCACCCCTGTATTTGGGGGGACGTGGCCCCATGCTGTGCCGTTGAGGAGCGGGAACACGGGGCACTCGAAACCGATGATACCCCGGCCCCCGCCGGTCGCGACACCCCCTCGGAAAAAAAACATCACCTGCAAGGCAACACACAAAGGTTTTCCACCCGCCTGGGATGGGGGGCACTGGCCTTTCTGTGCCCTTGAGGAGCGGCAAACAGGGGCACTCGAAACCCTGATACCCGGCCCACGCCGGGGGGGGTCCGAAACCCTCGGAACAAAACATCACCTGCAAGGGGAAACACAAAAGGTTTTGCCACCGCCTGGTATGGGCGGCACGTGGCCCCATGCTGTGCTCTTGAGAGCGGCAAAACGGGGCACTCGAACCGATGATACCCGGCCCACGCCCGCGGGCGCGAACCCCCGGAACAAAACATCACCCGCAAGGGGGAACACACAAGTTTTTGCCACCGCCTGGTAGGGGGGGCACGTGGCCTATGCGTGCTCGTTGAGGGGCGGGGAAAACGGGCACTCGACCGATGATACCCGGGCCCCCCGCGTCGCGACACCCGTCGGAACAAAACTCACCCGAAAAGGGGAACAACAAGTTTACCACCGCCTGGTATGGGCGGCACTGGCCTATGCGTGCTCTTAGGGCGGCAACACGGGGGACTGAAACCATGATCCCGGGCCCAAGCCGCGTCGCACACCCCCTCAAAAAAAAACATCACCTGCAAGGGGAAAAACAAAAAGGTTTAGCCACCGCCTGGTAGGGCCGGCCGTGGCCGATGTGTGCTCGTTGAGGAGGGCAACACGGGGCACTCGAACCGATGATACCCGGGGGCCACGCCGGTCGCGACACCCCTCGGGAAAAAACATCACCTGCAGGGCAACACAAGGGTTTGCCACCCCCTGGTATGGGGGGCACGTGGCCCATGCTGTCTCGTTAGGAGCGGCAACACGGGGGACTCGAACCCATGATACCGGGCCCACGCCCCGTCGCGAAACCCCCTCGGAACAAAAAAAATCACCCGCAAGGGCAACACAAAAAGGGTTTTGCCACCGCCTGGTATGGGGGCGGGAAAGTGGCCTTTTCTGTGCTCGTTGAGGAGCGGCAACACGGGCACTCGAACCGATGATACCCCCCCAGGTCCGGGGCTCGCGACACCCGCGGAACAAAACATACCTCAAGGGCAACAACAAGGTTTAGCCCCGCCGGTATGGGCGGGGGCGGGGGCCCATGCTGGCCGTTGAGGAGCGGCAACAGGGGGGACTCGAAACCCATGATACCCGCCCACGCCGCGCGCGACACCCTCGAAAAAACTCACCTGCAAGGGCAACACCAAGGTTTAGCCACCGCCTGGTCAAAATCATTTTAGTCGTTTTAAAAAAACCCCCAACAGAAAGAAAAAAATACAAGTAAAAAGAACAAAAAAAGGTCAAAAAAGAGGGAACTGAGATAAAATTTTTGGATTTTGAATTTGGGGCAAAAATTTGTTTTTTTTCCATGTTGACTTTTTTATTTTAAATTTACACGTTTCTACCTACAATGATTCATGTGATGTGAGATCATGCCTTTACGTATGATCTACCCTGATCATCAAATATTTTACAGTGTTGTAAAAATAGCTCTACTTTTCGTTCAGTAGCGCGGGGTGCTGTACTTTTTAAAAGTGGTACGTACGGGGGAGCATGCCCATTTTTTTCATTACGCGACTACCACCCATTGAACACAACACACATCCCAACCAGACAAGGTCGTAAATATCTTCGAAGGTCAGTCGCCTCAGTCGTATAGTAAACATCAATTCCCGCCTAATGCCACATACTTCACACAAAGATTAGGTGACTAATCTTTGCTTCACTTCACATACAAAAACTTTTCAAACCCATCCCTCAAAATAGCCTAATGGCCACGTTTACCTTGCATTTCATCACGTGGTTGACAAACATGCTATGAGCATTCGTTGTTTTGACTTAGGCCTACAGTTTAAAAGTTCACAAGACTGGTGTGATGAAGAAAATTATAATAACAGAGAGAATCCATTAATGGGCTTCCGTGGCCTGCATACGAAATGAAAATATGTTTGTAGAAAAAGTAAAGAAATATAATTATAATATATTCAGCAGCAAAGCTGCCAATACATTTTCGGTAGGACCTACAGACAGAACACTAAGGAGGTGATCTGATGCCTCTCCTGATCTTTCAGCGTGGTGGGCCTACTGTTTGACGTCAATATGGTCATCGAGACATCGACCATAACATCAAGTGTTCTCGTAGTCAAATCAAACAAAAAATCAGTAAATTCCATTGTTATTTGTTGACAGTTTTATTAAAACCTAGAGAATAGAGATAGCGCAGAGGCTGTCCACTTTTTTTTTATCTTGCTAACAAAAACCATTCTTAATATCTTATACTCTGCTTCATTAGCCATTAGAACACCCGTGATAAGGACTATGCCCAGAGGCAGGTATTTGGGGTTTCAGATTCAGATTCAGAAAAATTTTTATTCTCAAGAAAATAAATACAATTGGTACATAAACAAACAAGAGAAGAGAATAGTCGAGAGAAGCCCACATAGCACAGTGCGTGTGTGGGCAGTTATTATAATACATGTTAAATTTAAAACAATTACAAGATGTTAGCAAAGATAGAATTTAAATTAATAGTAGTTTGTACAACATGAAAAATAAGAAATAAATAAATAAAATAAAAATAAAATATATTTATGCAAGGAAGCAATTTATATGGTAAAATTCTTAAAACTAAACTAAACTAAACTAAAGAGATAGACAAAGGAATTTTTATAGTAAAATTTAGCCTTGAGACTAAGTTGACAAGTAATAGGCTAGAACAGATTGGGCATTATTATTGTTATTTAATCCCTTTTCAAAGAGCCATTTCTTCACGTTATTTTTAAAAGAACATAGAGAGAAACAAAACATTTTTCAGGCAAGGTATTATGAATTAAGGGTCCTAGAAAAGAAATATGTCTTTGACCCAGACGCGTGTTTTTCCTAGGTAGGAATAACCCATGTCTGGTTGAAAGCCTAGTATTAGAGCGTGAATCAGACACATTCAGCTGTTTAAAGTCCTTGAGATTTTTATGAATAAAGAGGAGAATATTTTTAATATATAATTGTCTAATGTCAAGAACCTTTGCTTGATCAAAGGTAATAGTGGAAGAGAAATCCTTAGGTTTTTTCATCATTGTTTTAAGGGCTAGTTTTTGAATAATTGATAAAGAGTTAAGATGTACATTTTGCACACCACCCCATCCAATAATGCCATATTCAAAGCTTGACTGTAGCAAAGCAAAATATATAGTTCTAAGGACCTTAAGTTCAAAGATATTTCTTAATCTGTAAAAAACACAAAGTAGACTTTTTGATTTGTTACATAGAGCGCAAACATGTTCATTCCATTTTAAGTGATTGTCTATTTTAAGACCTAAGTATTTAGTCGATGAGACTTTTTCAATCTTATAACAGTTAGCGGTACATTTGAAATTTGCATTTGCATCCTGAGTATATGCACAAGAAGAAGAGTGAAGTAATACATTGAGGTTTGCATCATTAGGCTGAGTGACTTGGGTGGGTGAGAAGGTCATATATACAGTCTACAGTCTTCATTTCGTTTAAGGTCAATATGTGGTCATTTAGCCATTGATAGATGTCATTTATCACCCGGTTTGCTAGTTTATAGACCTCACTCCAAGTGTTCATTGAGAGAATTATAACAGTGTCATCAGCATATGATATAATAGTTTCATAAAATTTAAAATTACATAGCTCATTTATATAGATAGTAAACAGTATCGGTCCGAGAACAGTACCTTGCGGGACTCCAATTTCAACTGTTTTATAGTCACTATATTCATTTCCAATTTTTACTCTTTGTTTCCTATCATTTAAGAAGCTACGAAAAATGTCCAGTGCTAATCCTCGAACTCCCAGATTTTCCAATTTGGTGAGAAGTATTTTATGGTTTACTGTATCAAAAGCTTTACTTAGGTCCAAAAAAATAGCTATGGTTTTTTTTGACTGGTCCAGAGATTCATATATTGTGTTGGTTACTTTATAAATAGCATTATCAGTACTCAAGCCACTTCTGAAGCCAAACTGATTAGGAGAAATTAGATTATGTTTATTCATAAAATCCATAAGCCTTTTCTTTAAACATTTCTCCAATAGTTTTGAGAATTGTGTTGTTAGGGAGATGGGCCTATAATTTTTAGGTTCTAATTTACTTTCTGCCTTGTAAATAGGGCAGATATTGGCAATTTTAAAGTAATCTGGATATATTCCATATGATAAGGCTGCATTAAAGATGTGACGAAGCGAATTAACAATAAGGGGACGGATATATTTTATTGTTTATGTACTTATTTTGTCCTATCCACAAGCAAAGTCATTTTTTAGATCAGAAATGAGTTTGTTTAGTTCATCACTTGAGATAGGTTCCATGAACATTGAGTTTGGATTTAAGTTGGGCTTTGAGGGAACACCAGCTGCTTTCTGCTTTAAGTTTTTCTTTTTGTGATTAGTATTAATATTCTTTGCTAGGTTTGGCCCAATATTCGCATAGTGGTTAGCCAGTGTATTTGCAACTTCGATTGGTTTCTTTGTGATATTTCCAGAAGGAGTTTTAATTTCTGGGATACTATTAGTTGGTTTAGACCTTCAATTTGTTATTTCATTAATAATTTTCCACATTGATTTTGTGTTTGACCCTGCTTCATGCAATTTATTTGTATAGAACCTCTCCTTAGTTAGTCTTACCAGAGAATTGATCATGTTTCTGTACGTGTTATATAATTTTACAACGTTTTGATCAAACGGGCGGTTATGCATTATATTGTGACGTTTTTGTTTAAGGATTTGTTTATGAAGATTGTCTCTTTTTCTAATAGAAATAATTAGGCCTTTGGTGATCCATGGGGTAAGTTTCCTGTGTTTAGCATTAACAGTAATATTTTTAGTTAAAGTACTAGAGTTAATATGATTCAATAGGCTATTCATGAAATTGTTAGTGGCAACATTAACATCATCACAATCATAAACTGTACTCCAAGTTTCATTTTCCAGTAGTCCTGTTAGTTTTTCAAAATCCGTATAATATGTAGTAAATGTTTCAGCTTTTTGGTTTCTTTGTTAGGCCTAGGCCTATTCCAAGTAAAAATTATAGGGTAATGGTCTGTGATATTTGAGTGGATAATTGGTGCGGTAATACCACAGTTAGTTGGTGATTTTAAAAATACATTATCTAATGTTAGCTACTCTACTTTTATAACGTGGGCCTAGTCGGCCATGAAGCGTGTCAGGATAAATTAGTAAATAATAACACAGATAACGTAATTAAATAAGATTATCGTTTATATTTAACAAGACTGTATTTTACTTACACGTTGCTACTGCATTTCTCTCGTTGCTAACCATCCATCTCGTAAACAACTCTCATAATATACACACACTGCCTTGCTGTGTTGTCATATTTCTAACACTCGGCCTTCCTGCCAGATGATCGTCCTCGATCAGAAACGAACTAATTAAAATTAATATTGTTTAATTATGGAACAGGACGTGGAACTTTCTACAATTATTTACGGACGTATTCTTCAAGGTAAGCAGGTGGAGCTCGTACTCTGCGTTGGTGTCCTGGGGTATCGGTTCTATCCACTTGCTCCTCTTCAAGCGACTGGTCGGAACCGAGGCTGCAGAGTCTTCGTCCGATGTTGCATCTTCTTTAGGATCCAAACGCCAAGGTTTGAGTTGTGACACATGAGCTGTTGTCACATAAAATCTTCCACCGTGTTGGGGAGCTAGTTGGGCAACCTTGTACGTGTCGTGTGGGTAGCAGTTCGTGATTACCAGGGGTCCCCGAAACTTAGGCTGCGTCTTGGTGGGTTGACCCGTATACTTCAATATACCCGTATACTTCAAGCCTGCATACTTCTTCTTGTCGAAGGCCCGTTTAACAGATTCTTGTTTGCTTAGTATAGTTTGTCTTGCTTCTTCTTGCAACTGTACTGGTGACTCCCATTCGTTACTATCTAGATCGGTGAGTGATCGTAGCAACCCGTCGTGGAATCTAGGTTGGTAGCCGTGAAGAAGTTCGAACGCCGATTTTGACAGTTTTTTCGTTCTCTTGAGATTTAATGAAATCTTATTTGTCTTAGTCTTAGTTTTCAGGGTAGTTGGTGGAGAGTCAGTATTGAGGACGGTATCCTTATCAACGTTCTCGTTGTAAACTGCCTCGTTGTTAATTGTCTCGTTGTTAACTGCCTCGTTGTTAACTGCCTCGTTGTTAACTGCCTCGTTGTTAACTGTCTCGTTGTTAACTGCCTCGTTGTTAACTGCCTCGTTGTTAACTGCCTCGTTGTTAACTGCCTCTGACGTCGTCTTGTATGGTCGGCTGTTGAACGGTACACTACCGGAGTGTTCAACGATGTCCATCGTGAGAAGTGGCGTACACCCTAGCTCGTCCATCGTGAGGGCAAAACAGTCTCGATGTTCATTGACCAGTTGCAATAGCTGATCCCTTTCCTGGTCTCCAAGTTGAGGGTCCACCAGTAGTTCATCACGCTCAATTGGACGTTTAGAGACGTGTGGCGTTTCTCGTGTGGCGTACTCATCAACTTCAAGATTGAGAACTTGTACCATCTCTCCTCTACCAAGCATTGGTCCTTTCCTATTTGTGCACTCACTCGACTAGTGTTCATGATTGGGACCATCAACTTTCCGTCAATCACTTCGCGAACACCCTCGACTCCTGAAGTCTTCCACAACATAGGACCCGTCTCGGAGCCGCGTGTCCCCACTTGGATAAAGTGTACCGTATTTGGTGGTATGATGGTAGCTTCCTTTGCCAAAAGCTTAATTCGGTTGGGTAATGGCTCGAGATCAAGTCCAGCAAATGGTGCGTCGTCTTGGTTACCCAACCACAGATGGTCTCCTTTCTTGACGTAAACGATATGTGGGAGTTCCGTCCACGTGCGGCCAACTAGCAGCTCTACCGACTGTGCCTGGTCTGGTACTACCAGTATTGGTATACTAGCCCCTATCACAGTATCGATGCTGATGTCGGCATAGGCCTTGCCAAGTACGTCTGTAGCAACCCTGTTTACATCTCCGAACCCATAAAGGATGTCTTGCGTAGTGCGAACTTCTAGGCCACATTTTATTGCCGACGTGGCTTGTATGGTACACACTGCACTCCCTGGATCTAGCATGGATTGAAGTTCAGTATTATTTACAGTTGCCATCTTCAAGAATTTTTCCGGGGTTGATACACTTTTTACATTACTATCTACAATCATTACATTTTTGGGTGGAACGGGTTGTTCCGTATTCAGTTGGTTGCAATCACGTTGCCGGTGTTCCTGTGACCCGCAGCTGAAACATTTTCTTCTTGGTTTTGGACAATCTGTACTAATATGCCCATACAAATTACAATTGTAGCATTTAACTTCTTTCGGACGATAAGTATTTGCTCGTCGCGTCTTGTTTTCTTGGTTCGTGACTATTGGTGTATTTACAATTGGTCCATGATGGTTGGACTTCTGTTCTGTAACTTTAACGTTGTAGTTATTTGGCTTGGAGGGTTTGTCCCTTCCCATCATGTTAGTAATACGTTGCCTTTCCACCTCTTCGAACTCTCGCAAGCCACTGAGTAATTCGTCTGCGTTTTCATGCTTTTGAGATAACAGGTGGTTAGCTAATGTCTGGGACCAAAGGCCTACCGCTATTTGTTTCTTCGTGTCATGGAAATTAAGGTTAAGGGCTTTACACAACTTCACTTTATTATGGAAAAAACTGTGAGTGCTGTCTCCTCTTTGTTGAATACACAACTCCATTCGTTTCCAGCGATCAACTACACTGTCTTCTCCTATAAACGTTCTGGTGAAACTCACCGTGAAAGTGTCCCAGTCGGTCAGCACGTCGCTTCGAGCTTGATACCAATGGCTGGCCGCTCCCGTCAGATGAGTTCGTGCTGACTCCAGTCGGAAAGTTTCATGCCAACGGTGTAGGTCGGCAGTAGTGTTGATAATCTTCAACCACTCTGTTGCGTTCATTCCAGTAGGTTCTCCAGTGAAGTATGGAATCGTTTTATTGAGGTCAGGCATTACCTGATACGTTTGTCTTGTCACATCCTGTTGACGAGGTGGTACTTGAGAGTGTTGACCACCAATACCCACATTTCTAATTAGCATATTCATCATTTCGTCACGTTGTCTATCTCGTTCAAGCATCATTTGAATCAGCTCACGTGTAGTCAGTTTTTCCTGCTGGCTGAGCTCCAGCTTGCCCTTGAAAGTCGCCTCCTGGGCCTACATTAGGTTGAGCCCCAATTTGCCCTTGGACATCGCCTCCTACGTTAGGCTGAGCTTCATCTTCATCAAGATAATTAAATCGTATCATCTTGTCTTGTGGCTTTTATCTTTAGTCAACTGCTGTCTGACAGATCGTATAGCCTACCACAAAATCGCGTACCGGTAACACGTTTTAAACACAAAACACACAAGTCTTCAGCACTGCACTTTTGAGAAACAATCCCACTTCTGAAATGTTAGCTACTCTACTTTTATAACGCGGGCCTAGTCGGCCATGAAGCGTGTCAGGATAAATTAGTAAATAATAACACAGATAACGTAATTAAATAAGATTATCGTTTATATTTAACAAGACTGTATTTTACTTACACGTTGCTACTGCATTTCTCTCGTTGCTAACCATCCATCTCGTCAACAACTCTCATAATATACACACACTGCCTTGCTGTGTTGTCATATTTCTAACACTATACAAGTACTAGTTACGCGTTGATTTACATTGATTGATTGTCGAGTTGGTGCATTAACACACGAAATGAAACCTCTGCCATACATCACATTAAGATAGTCATCCTGGTTTTGCTTCCATCCCTCAGTCCTTAAAATGTTAATATTAATATCGCCAATTAATAATTGGTGTCTAGAGGCTGGTAATTCAGCAAGTACAGTGTCTAGTTCTGAAATAAAAGTGTTGATGTTATTCCTAGGCGATCTGTATATGCCGAGTATAATAAAAGTTTCATAATCGTAGGGTGAAAATAAAAGTCAATTTTCGTTTTTATTGTACCCAAATGCGGTGAATTGGTGGTGAAAATAATTCAACATTTAGTTGAAAGCTCTATATCTCTCTCCCCCTGATTTTTTTTTGAAAATTTTGGGTATGGTACCTTGTAAAAGAATTGCAGATTACAATAAAATGTAGTTGTGAGAATTCAGAGGCAGGTATTTATGGTGGAACTTATTTGTATCTTTGGTTTTGTTCTGACCAAAAGCGGTGAATATGGTGTTGAAAATGATTTATCATTTACGGTTTTTAGCGGTGAAAGTTTTGGTTTTTCCGTAAATACCTGCCTCTGACTATGCCCCTTCCCCCGACGAACACTTCAAGTGACAAGAAGCAGATGACGTATTCTCTTGGTTCTCTACAAGCGTTATCTTTATGGGCCGCCCGCCCACGCTGGCCTATAAATAGCACTGTCTCTGTCTGTATCATCTTGCTTATACACCGCGACATGATTGTGAAGGTCATTTACACATCACTATTGATTGCTATGACGACAGACTACATTGCATAATATACACTATTAAGATAATTTACGAGCTCGTTTTTAATCAGTTATACGAAATCCTGGTTGATTTCTTTTTGTGACTAGTACCCGAGTCACCCGAGGGTATTGTGTTCGGGTAGGCCATACCCGCCTCGTAAAAAAGTCGTCCCTTAGAGTGTAGCCCAGAGTCTTGAAGGCTCGTTGTAATTTTTTAATGTGGCTTTGGGCGATCAAAGTTGTGTTTTTTTCGGAAAGTAGCGTGAAAAGTAGTGCACTATTTTTTAAGAGAGAGTAGCAGTAGCGGTAGCATGCTACTTTTAAAAAGAGAGTAGCAGTAGCAATAGCATGCTACTTTAATCAAGTAGCTTTTACAACACTGTATTTTAGTTTTACAAAATCGTTACCTAAAAGGCATATGTGTGCCTACATCATTTTCAGAAGCAGTTTGATGCCATTTTATTTTACAGTTTTGTTTTACTTCATTTTTCAAACGGTTTTAGAGAGTGGTCCGTTGTTATTTTTCCTAAGCAGATGGCCATAATGGAGAGTGACCAGTGCTGCAAACCCTCGGCAGAGGAATTCTTAACTAAAACACAGTATAGCCTGGTGAGTGCTGACCCACACCCTACGGGCAACTTAGGTATGCAAGGTTGTAGAATACCAGGAGTCTATTCACATGATATCTGGCCTATAGCCTGGTGAGTGCTGACCCACACCCTACGGGCAACTTAGGTATGCAAGGTTGTAGAATACCAGGAGTCTATTCACATGATATCTGGCCTATAGCCTGGTGAGTGCTGACCCACACCCTACGGCAACTTAGGTATGCAAGGTTGTAGAATACCAGGAGTCTATTCACATGATATCTGGCCTATAGCCTGGTGAGTGCTGACCCACACCCTACGGGCAACTTAGGTATGCAAGGTTGTAGAATACCAGGAGTCTAGGTGTATTCACGTGATGCATCTTGTTACAAAAACTGATGATAGATTGCAGTACAGTATAGGCTATAATATAATATGTTGGGTTGCCGTTCGATAATCGATATATTGATCGATACGATTATTTCCCGAAATGATCGATAATCGATTGCGTCTTCCCGTATTGATTATCGATCGAATTTCTCGCCCGCCCGAGAATTTGAATTTACCGCCCGCTCTGCAGAACTTCATAAAATAGTACCAGTCAAGACATTAATCGCTTTATTCCGTGAAAAATGCGTCCACTGCGAGATCTACAACACTCGTAAGGCGTGAGGTACGAAGCGCCTGCACTGTGCAATATAGGCCACCAGCATGACGCGTGTGTGTTACGGGCCGGCCCGGCTCGGGCGGCAGGCGGGCTGCATTCCCGCGCCGATCAGGCGCTGATTGCACAACCTCGGCGCGTCACGGCCAAGCAAGGTCAACAAGTATTTTATCGAGATGCATTCCTACCTATTCCTCCCCACGCCAACTCGTAATGGATTTTCTTTTTTTCGTAGTGCTACGATAATATTATCTTATCGGTTCTCTCACACCAATATTACGTCGTCTTCCAAACTAATGTCTAACAATATTCATCTCGTCGCGTAATAAATACCGGAGCATTGAATAGTTAAACTGATAATATCTCGTTAATGAATGAACGACAATCTCAACAAAAGCTGAAATGAAACTTCACAGAACCACGATTTCCAAGAACAACGACCTTCACAAAGACAACACTCAAGCCGGGTAGCATAGCGTGTAATGTACTACCCTCTTCAGCTCAGTAAATTTGATGATAGATGACTTTGTGTACTAAGTATCCAGAAGGCACTTTATTTTATGTTAAACTTATATTACTAGGAAACATAGGCGTGCACAGAGATTTTGTAATGTTGCCACAGCTCGCTGTATTGTGGCGGCGCATGGACGGGGTCTGGGGCACAGCCCCAGCCGCCGGAGGTGAAATTTTTTTGGGGTAACTTTTTTGGGGGAGGGCTTAAAAACGTATTTGAGGGTATGAATGACTATACTATGACCCTACTACTATGATACTTAATACCTAGGGACATACATTTATGGTAAATAAAACCACCAAAAAGCGGTACAAAAATTATTAAAAAGCGGTTGCAAAAGTCGGTGTTAAAATCAAAACTCGACAAAAAGCGGTAAATAAAAGCGGTGAATAAATTTGATAATTTGCATGTCACCGTGTGTCATTCATGCATATTGTTATAATTTATATTTAACAAGAATGTAGTGGAAGACACTAGCCTAATCTAGACTTAGCTAGGCCTAGGCCTACGGCAAAATAGCTAGCACTAACAGAACTGCCTAGGCCTAAGCTACTGTCCCCAGTTAAAAATCTAGACTAGACCCTGATTTCGTGATATAGGCCTAGGCCTAGGAAATGAACTACTAGGCCTACATACCAACGAATGTCATACAAAATTGAAGTGTAAGGTAGGCCTAGGCTAGGGGCTTGAGATGTGTAGGCCTAGGCCTTGGTTGGGGCAAAGGTTCTAAAATATTATCTCAGTGTTAAATTTCTTCTGTGCATTTTTTTTGCAGACATAAGTCGACTATGCCTAGCTTAGGCCTAGATGCAACCGTGGGATCATAAAAGTCCAATCCTGTGTTGTTTCCTGAAGATGGCCCTAGGCCTAGGCCCTAAACCTGCTCCATACTAGGCCTAGGTCCAGCCTAGGTCTAGGGTCCAGTCGTATTTGAATTGCTTAGGGCTATGTTTAGGGCACTTGTTCTCAAAATTTAGACAAATCAACGATGTTCTTACAGTTAACTGAATGTTAACAGCTTTAACTCAGTGCCTCAGACATCGCGAATTTGAGGTTAGGTAGTCCCAGGCAGCCTGTCAACTCTTTTGTTGTGCTGAAAACACATCTTATGCAAGAAACAATGTGTAGGTCTATTGAAATCAAACAAATAACATGTATTTATCTTTATTTACACGCGCGCGAGATAAAACTCGGTTATTTTCGGCATTTTATCTGCAGTCCATCACAGGATGACAACAATAATTTTAGGCCACAAAGCATCACAATCAGCTGGTATGAACGACTATCGAACGAAAAATCGATTAGTCGAACTTTTGGCGAAATAATCGATTGCACAGTCAGCCATCTTGATTATGATCGAAACTCGAAATCTAGCGGGATTTTCAAATAATTTTGCACTTTTTAGCGATTTTAACACTAAAAATTGGAAAAAAACATCGCAAAAAGTTGTAAAATCGCGGGAAAATTCGTGAATAACGAGAATAATCATTAAAATCGCGGAAAACGGTTAAAATGGTAAAAAATCGCGAAAAGTCGCGAACGTTATCTAATAGCCCAAACTGCCATTAAACACACTGTATTGAAAAAAATGCATTATTTCAATATTGTAGAATTTTCGTAAAAAACACGCGTCGCGAAAATTTCATGTCCTATTAATACCTTAATATAAAACTATTTTAAAGTGAGATGACGAGAGAAAAAGGTGGGTAAATGATTTGGAAAACTAAGTAGATATTTTTAATTTTTAATCAATAACTTTTAGTGAATTCTCATCGTATTTATGAGATATGATAACATTATGACAATGATGATAACTGTATAACATTACAAACAGAGGCGTCTTTCTGCTGATGTCAAGACTTTGAAATTATCTATAATATCCTCACACACAGCACACACACACACAACACACACACAGCGACAGCGAGGCAGCAAACAGAACGCGATTGTATTGTTTTGACTTACACTTGACATACTTGAGGTTCCACTCATAGATCGGAACAGGCTGTGTTGGTGATATCGATATTATCGATTCGATAATGACATAACCATTTTGATAGTCGGTTTAGATTGGAGAACCCTTCTCCATCTAAACTAAACTAGCCAGTTGGCCTTTTCCAAACTTTTGTAACATTTTGATAATCGATAATGAAAAAAGAATCGATGTGCATCCCAGTGGTGATAGCTGATGACAATGAAGGACGATTACAAAAAAACATGCCTCATGCTGCATGCACGAATCGAACCCATATCCTCGTAGAGCTATATAAGCTTTGGACCCGAGCCCTAATTAGTAATTGTATGTGCCACCGTGGACGGCCTATCCCGCCTATGTACTTGGATAGGTCTATATTACAATACAATAGGCTAGGGATGGGAAAAATAGGTAGTTTCCTAAACATTTAAGGGAAGCAGGAATGAAACTTATTGTCAAAGTTGTTTTTTTGGTTGAATATTGTTACTTTTTTTTTTTTTTAAATCACAATTAAATTTAAAAAAATTAATAAATAATTTTTTTTTGCAAAAATGTAATTAATTTATGTTGCTTTGACAACCATTGTATATTAACGACTCAAAAATAAATGTATATAAAAAAACAAGTAAAAAAAAAAACAAAAAAAACACAATTGTTAGCAAAAACTCCAATGTGCGGAATAAAAAAATCAAATCTCTAAGTTGAATACCCTCCAAAAAAATTAAAGTTTAACACCCGTTTACTCTTGAAACTATACTTTCTTAAACTACGGTACCTATAAGTTAGGCAGTTTTGAAGCTACAGCCTTGAAATTTTCAGGACTAATTCTTTATTGTGTTTTTAAAAAACTGTGAGTAGGGAATTTTGAAAAAATATCATCATCCAATTTTAACCCATAAATTGTTTTGAAAAATGTCAATTTTCTGGGATTTTTTTTGATAATTTTTTTTTTTTAATCTGGTAACCACAGATTTTCAAAATTCAAAAATCCCCACACACAGTTTCTAGGTAACAGGCTAATCTAGAAGGGGAAAAAATTTAGTCTCTAAAGCGCCTGTCAGACAATCGAGAACTCGCGCGAGTAACTCTCTGGGAGTAGGCCTCACAACACAACACTCACAACAAGCCACACATCTGCTGTAACACCTGCAACTGAGAACTGATGACCAAAGAATACAAGTTTTGGTTGATTGAATGAACACTTTTTAGGATTGATTGTGAGACCTGATGTTTGAAGTCGTCCGAAGACTGTTTAATAGACCAAAAGACCAATGAGCATAGCACTTACCAATGAGCAGGACTTGCAAGGAATCATCGCATCGGAGCGTTTCATGCAGCTGTAGCAGTACGAGTAGTAGTTCTCCATGAAAAGCAGCGACACAAACGACTCCTCCACCACTAAAATGTCTCCTGAAAATAAAACAAATGCAGTAGAGAGCCTCGTTCCAACAGGAATTAATCATTTTCATGGCACTAGGAAGCTTCGCAAACGCTTTTTCAGGCGCGTTGTTGGATGAGCGTAATTTTTTTTCAACGAAAATTAGCGTAATTTTGCGATTTTCATTAGAAATTATTTTTCGATTGCGTTCAAATTTCACACCAATAGGCCTATATTAATTCATGAAATTCAGGTTCTGTGAAAAAATCATTACAATCGGATAAAGCACGTAGATGTTATAAGTCGAAAAATGTTTAAAAAAAAGCATAAAATTGCGATTTTCTTTGAGAAATTAATTTTTCGATTGTGCTCAAATTTCACACCAATATATTTGAACAGTAACGCACGCTACGCCCCTAACGTTGGGCTCCAAATGAACAATAACGGTTGAAACGCCCTTTGAAAAATTATAAAAATATTGAAATTTAAAAATTTGAGCCTAAATGAAAATTTGGAAAAATATTCAGATGTTGAATATTGTTAAAAATAATTCCTCGGGGTAGAATTATTTTTAGAATGCCTCGGACTAGACTCAACCGGATCGCTGATGGTTAGAAAGGTGTGAAAAAATATCAATAGTAATCCAATCTAAATTTATCAAGAATAAAATTAATCTAAAATTAGTCCAAAATTTACTGAAGTTAAATTAGAAAATTATTGAGAACACAAATCAAAGAATACAAGTCCAAAGAGGGTCTCTTATTAGTATTCAGGCTAAGGTCTAGGCAGGGCTTCACATTTAAGGGACACGAGAGAAAAGGTTATTTAGTAACAAATAATAACTTATGTTAATATTGTTATCAAATGGTTTTAAGAACAGTTCATATACGCTACCCAGTGTAGCCACAGTTTACTTACTCAATTATTGGTTGGTACCTCTCGCTCTCGTGCATAGGTTGCCAGCTCTACGGTATTGGATTATCTGCTATATTATAGGTTACTCTTCACTCTCAAATCAATGAAGTATGGGCCAAATTTGGGGTAAAGGACAATAATAATGATGCTTGAAGAGCTGAAGTTATAATGAAAATATATGGCAACAATAATGATAACAAACTTTTTAAGAAAATATACTGAATCTAAATAATAATAATAATAATAATAATAATAATAATAATAATAATAATAATAATAATAATAATTATTATTATTATTATTATTATTGATTCATAGCAGTTGTCGAAAAAGTTTGCCCCGACTGGGACAACATTTCGACAACTGCTATGAATCAATAACTATGTCCTTAAAGCGGGCTAATACTTGAAAACCTTATATTCATACTACCCAACTCATGGGAGATGAGATGTGATTTGATTTATCCATGCGATCTTTCAGATTTGACAGCTACATTGCAGTCTTCTGTTGGATTTATGTCATGAAAATCAACAATCACAACAAATAGCAGTTTAGTAAAGGTTTGTTCTGTGGTCCCGGTAGCTCAATTGGTAGAGCTATGACACGTTAAGCCGGAGGTTCTGGGTTCGAACCCCAGTCGGGGCAAACTTTTTCGACAACTGCTATGAATCAATAACTATGTCCTTAAAGCGGGCTTATGCTTAAAAAAAAAACCATATATTAATAATAATAACTAGGAAAACGCTCAGTTGGACGCGTTGTTGAGCGAGCACCGGTACGTGCAACATGACCCGAGTACGACATTCCCATAAGGCCCACCACACAGTGTAGGCCTAAATGGATATTGACATTGTACACTTTAAACTTTTCCAACATCTTTGCATTGTACTAATTCACGTCATGCCTTCTAAAGTGTATATTTGTATCTTTACTGCCTCCTTCATTTTTTAACATCATTTTTCGAATTATGATTACCAATAAGTCTTTAAGGTCTTGACCGATTTAGCTGAAAATTTGGGAAATAGGAGAGAATGTTGTACTTATTGACCCTGCAAAATTTCATAACGATCGGAACATTTTTTTTATTTTATTTTTTTTATTATTTTTTTATTTTTTATAACCAACGATCGGATTTTGTTCAAAAACTATACAGCAACCCGCCTAGGTGGTATGTACATGTGTGCAAATTTTCAGGTCGATCAGAGAAACGGTGCGACCTGTATCGAAGCAGTAACAGAAAAAAAAAAAACAGACATTCGAGCCATAAGAGTCAAGTGGAGACGCTCGCTCAATAATAATAATAATAATAATAATAATAATAATAATTTGAGCGAGCGAAGCGAGCGTCTCCACTTGACTCTTATGGCTCGAATGTGTTTTTTTTTTTTTTTTTTTTCTGTTACTGCTTCGATACAGGTCGCACCGTTTCTCTGATCGACCTGAAATTTTTCACACATGTACATACCACCTAGGCGGGTTGCTGTATAGTTTTTGAACAAAATCCGATCGTTGGTTATAAAAAATAAAAAATAAAATAAAAAAATAAAAAAATAAAAATGTTCCGATCGTTATGAAATTTTGCAGGGTCAATAAGTACAACATTCTCTCCTATTTTCCAAATTTTCAGCTAAATCGGTCAAGACGTTAAAGACTTATTGGTAATCATAATTCGAAAAATGATGCTAAAAAATGAAGGAGGCAGTGAAGATACAAAGATACACTTTAGAAGGCATGACGTGAATTAGTACAATGCAAAGATGTTGGAATAGTATACAGTGTACAATGTCAATATCCAGTTAGGCCTACACTGTGTGGTGGGCCTTATGGAAATGTCGTACTCGGGTCATGTTGCACGTACCGGTGCTCGCTCAACAACGCGTCCAACTGAGCGTTTTCCTAGTAATAATAATAATAATAATAATAATAATAATAATAATAATAATAATAATAATAATAATAATAATAATAGTAAACAATGGTATAAAGCATCCACTTAATGTCTTTATGTAGTCACACAATAGTACAAAAGGTATCAGGGTACACAAAGATAGTTCAATCTCAAACTACCTACCTAGCTGTGTGTCAAATCCCTAATGTTTGTTTGTTCCGAATACTTACTAGTAGTGAAATGGAATCTTCGCTACGCTCATCCAACCAGCACATTTTCATCATCATTTGCAAGCTAACAACAACACTTCCTGAATCTCACAATACATCACGCTCTTAGGAAATTCAGCACAATCGCCTTCAGATTCACCATCTCGTAATATTCAGGAGCTTTACGTCATTTTTACAAAGTAAACAACAGCTGACAAGCCTATTTCTGTTACAGCGCACCGCCTTGACAATTTGTAGACCTTATCTTATTTGTAGTCGTCTGTGAAATGGCCATGATGTTCGAGAATTTATCAAGAAAAAACTCAACCACTCCGGTAAAAGAGTCAGCCTCCATAGAGCTGCTATCTGTGCGAGATTGACTGAACTACGTCGGTTTGGCGCGAATTAGGGATGACATCGGATAGTAAAATTCGGAACCGGTTCCAGCACTCAAATTACCCGGGTCCCGTTACGTCACGATGTGTGGAAACGCTGTTTCCTAGGCCTACTAGTTGGTTTGAAGGTCATACCGACTGACTACGTTTCCGTCTCTGGAAACCTTTGCAATAATCGTTCACAAATAAAGAACCGCTTTGATAACCAGGCAATGATCTTTCTTCTTCTTTACACCAAAGATTAGTTTACCATTACACTGTACGGCAGTGAAAACTCTTGTAGGTAGGCCTGGGCCCTAGCCAAAAAGCGGGGGAAAAACAACACGCTCGAATGGGGAAAAACTCTCACTACTATATCCCGCTGAAGCTCTCGTCGAAAATAAGCCTGGGAAAGAAAAGGAAAAAAGCCCCGGAATAACAATCATATATCGTCGTGATTACGAATTTTGTGAATCGGTTTTTAAAGATGTTGCATCGCGATTCTTCTACACCCAACCCTTTTTAGTCCCCTGTGGTGTGAGTGGGTTTGGGTCGTACGCGATCTCGTACTGCGCAGACGGCGTGTCCAAGATTTATTTTCCGCATCTTTCTCTCTTGCACTCACTCGGGCATGGGCGCGACTCGCCGAGACGGACGGAAGCACGTGATAACGTTGCTTGGTTAATAAATCCAGGTTCTCTAGCACGTGATAGCTTCAACGCGCTCTGTCGTCAACTCCATTTACTTTAGGCAGCGGGCCACGCTCGCGGGAAAGACCGCAACCACGTAGCGCGTAATTTAAACTGTGAATTAGCCTAAAAACTGCCGCGAAATATACCGGATTCTTAAAATCGGCTCCGGGTAATTTTGGAACCGGGTACCGATGTCATCCCCTACGCGAATTTCAAATGACTGTTTCGAATGTCGATTTTCGGGCTTGACTCGCGGAATACTGAACGATTCCGTATTCATGGTGGAATGGGTAAAACACCATGCTGATTTCATATACATTGGGCAAGGAATAGGACATGCTAGTAGGGCCTACTCTACTAGGGCTGAGCAAATTAGTAACAATGCCTCTCCGGGTACCCGTCGATATTACGGTCGGATAAGGCCTACCCAAAATAACAAAATTTTCAGATTTTTTACGATTACAAAAAAAGGTTTCGTGAAGTTAGTCAATATTATTTACTTTATTTTGACAGGTCGTCACTTTTAACATATACACGTTTTCATCAACGTAACATTTCTCGATTTGGTTAGTCAGAATACACTTCCGTAGGTGTAATAGTTATTATTTACTACAATTCAGAAATTAAAAAAGTCCGCCGCAACCGGGAATCGAACCACGGATCTCCCGCATTCCAGACAGGCGTCTTAACCACTAGACCATCAGGACGGGTACATTTTAAGCTCTGAATTGTAGTTGCATTATTTATATGAAAACCCTCGCTCATACCTGCGTACAGGTAATGACATTATAATTAATGATTGGTGGTCAGTTCAAAGGCAGCAGATATTTGTTGCAGTACTGTTCCATCCATTCAGATGTATAATGCAACTACAATTCAGAGCTTAAAATGTACCCGTCCTGATGGTCTAGTGGTTAAGACGCCTGTCTGGAATGCGGGAGATCCGTGGTTCGATTCCCGGTTGGGGCGGACTTTTTAAATTTCTGAATTGTAGTAAATAACAACGTAACATGTCGACGGTCTCGGGGGCCGGAGATGCTCGTTTCTAATGTACAGCGTTGAAAACACACTTCAGAAGGAACTGATGAGTAGGTATTGCTGAAATGCATAATATCTCCTCCGCCATCACTAATCGACCGACAACATTTTTAAATAAATGAAATGTTAGTTTGTTATCACTTTTGGAGTCAACACAAACACGGGCTAACAAATTAGGCCGATAATTTTCTAAAATTGCTTCATTTTGGTGGAGGTGCCAGGTCCCAGGCAGCTGTATTAAGACATCTTGTCTGTTAAACATGGTGGAAGAATGGTGGAAAAAATAAAAGGAAAACATTTTCACATCGATATCGTAGGCTTATTGAAATTGATATTGTTGGGCAGCCCTAAAATGCACCCTAACCCTACCTGACTGCCAATCTGCTTCGTACCTGGGTTTATGTCTCTGGTGCTGACCGTGTGGTGGCCGAACTCCTTGCTGTAAACCACCTCCAAACAGTTGGAGGCGGCAGGTATCGTCTTGTGATCTCCGTAAGTCTTCTTCGGAACATAAGTCGCCTTCGTCGGACCCAGGCGATCGTTCGGCGGCTTGTTACGGTTCTTCGTCTTCAAACTGAGGTTCTTCAAAGTCAACGTTAGTGACGCCATCTTGTCAGCGGGAGGCTCCTTTGCAAGGGGCAGATAATTGATGGCTTCCTGAAAGCAGTTTAGTGTGAAGTAGGTAGCCTAATAGTTTGTGGTGCTTTAAGCTATTTAGGACTAGGAAAACGCTAAAGTCCCGTTGCGTTGATGGATGAGCATTTTTGTAAGTTTTTAGTTTGCGTGGGATCTCTTTACTTATCAAGTGCTTTTGAACGCATTGTAGGTGATTGTTGACAAGATTCTATTGTTACTTGTTAATTGTTATTAAAAAACTCAAAAACCTTAATTTAAAACCTTTATTTATATGGTTTCTGGATAATGTTTTCAACTTTTTCTTTCAAAAAGCAATAGGCCTACATCACTATAACCCTAATGTCCATGTGAAATATGAACGTTATAGCCCCACCTGTTTGGTCAGAATCAACCCAAATGTCACAAAATATCGCACTAAAAATAAAAATAAATCGTTAAAGTACGATATTCATGAGAAATATTTCTTCGATTGTACCCAAAAACGTGGCAGGTCTAAGTTCAGAGATTGCGAAGGTCCCCTCAAAATTTCATCAAGATCGCATATGCCGTTTGCCCGGAATCGTGCGAACAAAAAATACAAAAAAAAAAAAAACATTGGAGCTAAATTTTTTGAGGGGACAGTGAAATTGAAGTTTTCGCTTCGCTCATCCAATTAAAGACTGAATGGTTATTTTGTAACTTTTAAGAAAAATCCTCCTAATCAAAATCTTCTGGACATCAAACCAGTGGGGGACCCAAATTTCTGATTAGTGTCTCTGGTTTTAAAAACATGTGATGTGAAACATCATTTCTCTTTCATTAATGGGAAACACTTCAGGTGTGGGCAATTGATTTTATGGAAATAAATCCAAAATTTCTGGGGGATGGATTTTGAAATTTTGGGATTAAAATTCCAAAAAATGAAACATCTGTTGGTAAATATTTAAACTGCAAACCCACTGTCATTTTCCTTTTTTATTTTTGTGGTGACCTACTGGTGGGGCTACCTCCTACCTAGGCCTACCTCGGTACCAAACACTGGGGAATATTTTACTTTTAATGCAGTACGGTCTACTAAAGGGAAAGATATAGGCCTACCCTATTGAACGATATCAAAAAAGTTCCATCCTAATCCAAACCCCGAAACACCAGCGCCAGGACGGACTACCAACTTCTTTTGATATTCAGTGTAGGCGTTTTATTATAGGGCTGACAACACTGCTGGCGCTCCGCTCTAGCCCGGCCCCACCACCGGGTTTTTTACTCGCCCCTCCCCCCAGTTTTAATTTCTGAAGTAGACGTGGCTATTATTGGGTGAAGGTGAAGGTAAAGCTTTCCAAAACAGTATTGCTACTCTACCTTAGCCTACCTGGCAACTCACGGGTTCATTCCGTTCTCCATGCCTGATAGCAAACCATCCTTCTTTCAAAAAGTTTTTTCTTGAGGTTTTCCGGGGAACGGAAGAACAACGCGAGCTCGATATCCTTAAGAGCCGCCTCTATTCTTTAAAATTGACGTAAAAAGGGAGATTGTTGGCGAACCCAGAGAGAGTTCCGTCGAAACATCTGCGTCGTCGGTCACAGGGTACGGGCGGCGGCAATCTCTTGCTGTAGAAATTAAGACCGACTGTAAAACACGGTGAAATTCTTCGTTCCCCCTTTAGACGCAACGGTTTGACATTTCTTTGGTTTTTTGGTGCTTTTTTTTGTTTTTCTTTTTGAATGGCAACATGTCTTGAGCTTTTGGTCTCGTAAATGACGCGGAACTGTTCGCCTGCAGTCGTCACCCCGTCACCAACAAAGCCAACAGAGCAAATGGGGTGATGAAACCCTTTTTCACCTATCGCCAAACTCTCTTGAAAATTCAGGGGGGGGTCCATCATCTAAAAAAAAGTGGGATTCGTAGGGGGGGCCACACCGGGTTCCAACACGTGGAGCCGGGGGCCAACGTACTTTCGGGAAGATTTGGGGTTTTGGGGGGACATCCACAAGAAAAATACTGTGTGTTTCACAAAACCCTTCATATCCTTCTAAATTTTGTTTCTTTTAAAAGGGGCTTTTAAATTTTGGGAAGCAAAAATTATTTTTGAAAGATTTGTTTTTAAATTACACCACGTTTATCACTCGAGCCAGTGATGTAAATTACCGGTAAATTTAATTTGGTAAATTTCCTGGTAAAATTACCCGGTAATTTCCCAAAGGTCCGGGAATTTAAAAAATTAAAAATTGAAATGGTATAAATTTTTGAGTGCCTGGTTAGGGGAAAATGTTTTTAAAATTTGGGGATTATTCGTAGGGGCCCCTGGGGAGAACCGGTTTTAGGGTGTTCATTATTTAATTACTGGCCTATGTCTATCTTTCACTCACTTGTGTAGCCTATTTGTTTTTTAGAGGGGTGGAAAAATGCACCTGAGGCACACACACTTTTTTTTAAAGGTTAAGTGGCCATTCGGCTTGATAGTAGGCCTACCATGGTTAGGGAACCACCTACTATTGAGTCAGTGGGCACAATGTATCACGACATGTGTGACTGTGACTGTACAGCCCACTCAGAGTTTTTGCCATAAAAGTAACTTCTTTAGCTACATCAATTTAAAAAGTTGTAGTCCTATAGCAGGCCTAATACATAATATATGCAGCTAGCCCTACCTTCTTTACCCTAATGACATAACCTTAAGAAATAATGACAATGTTTTAAAAAGATAACTAGTAGGCCTAACAAAGAAAATGTCCCTTGGGATTTTGAAGAATAAGTTTAAAGAAAGAAAAGTAAAGTAGGCCTAGGCCTAAAGATTTCCAATTTCCAATAAATTTTGGCATTTTACGGTAAATTACCGTAATTTTGGTAATTTACCACATTGTTATTTACCACGTAAATTACCGTAATTTGTAAACGGGTAAATTACCGAGAATTGGTAATTTACCATACCAACTCACATCACTACTCGAGCCGAGTCCGGACTGAAGCATACGAACTGACCTGAGTACTAACTGAAATCGCCTGCTAAACACCTCGGTACGGACTGAGTCCAGCTCAACCGAAGCCGCGCCGAGCTCGGTTGTGCGGGCTGAGATATGCGTGATAAACGCAAGCGAACTCAAATGACAGCTCACGGCCATCTTTATAATTAAATCACCTCAAAGAAATCTACGAAACAGTGCGCTAGCCGCGTTCGACTAATCGATTAGGGTGAAGCAGCAGCTCGACATAAGTATCTAGTGGACCCTGAGCTGATGTCAGTCACGTTTAACAATCGGTGATAATTTGTAAAACCACGCCCCCATTGAGTACGAACTGAGTTCTTATAATCTAGTTCGGACTCGGCCCGTGTGGTAAACGTTAGTGAACTGAACTGAAAATTCAGTTCGCACCCACGTCAGTCCGGACTCGGCTCGAGTGATAAACGTGGTCTTAGGGCCTTAGAACCTAATTAAAATTTCCGACTCCCCTCCCGCCCTTACCACAAAAGACAAGGTTGAGATCTTCTTTGTCTGCATGTCCCTGTCTAAGGTAGGCTACCTAGCCCTAGGCCCTAAGCCTTCTTGTGCCATCTACGCCTATGCGCTAGGAAAGAGCTTCACAGTTATTTATTTTCGCTTTTAGGGATTAATGCACTGGCCTAGGGCCTAGGCCCTTGTGTATTAAATAGGACCTAGGGCTAGGCCTAGGCCTAGTAGGCAAAGGGATTGGATACACAAAGTAGCTAGGGCTACCCACCGCCGTCTGGATGTATGTAAGATACAAAATAAGCTGCTTGTCGTGGCTCAACAAAATTTGGTCATGACTTTCAGTGAACTTTCAGTCGGTAAAGAAGTTCATGCCCCCCTTAACTAACACCATCTATGGTTCAAATCTGGAACTAGATCTGTGAAACTTCCTTTCCCTACCTGAGTTTGTTGTCATAATTCATGGAAAATACAACATTCCTTAATATAAAACGTTCCAACTAAATACGAGATACGCTTGAGCTACCTTAAGGTAGCTCAAGCGTATCTCGACGTGAAAAAAAAATTTCAAATTTGGCATATTAAATTACCTAATACACAATAATGCAAAAAGAAAAAGTAGGCTTCCTGAACTACTTTACGATATATTCAGGTCTAAAGTTTGAAGGTCGCCCTATCCCATAGCATGGGGAACATGGAAATACATACACTTTTCGACCTTTACTTATGATTTCAAATAACTTCTTGTGAATAAATTTTGTTTAAAAACTGTTTTTCTTAAAGAATATTAAATTCCAAATGATATAAGAACAAGAAAATAGTACGTTCCTGAACCAATTTAGAAGTTATAGCATCCTGAAGTGCAACCTGACAATTTGACTTGGCAACCCTGTAAACTTAACTCTGATCTAATTGGCTTAGAGCCTTTAGCACATTTGCAGGGAGATTTCAAAATGTAATTTTGCTACTGAACCGGTATAAGAATTAATAGAAAGATAATAGGTACTTGTTTTATACAGGCTGTAACGCTACAGCGCTGCTACCCTAAACAAGGCTACTATATATTAAAACTCATCCACCTCGGCTAGCCTACACAGTCAATGAGCAACACACTTGGCATACAAATTAACACATAATTAGACATTTATTTTTAAACCAAGTAATAATACTACAGCAATTATTTAGTGAAATTGATCTGCTTGATAACGACCACATTGGACATTAAAAGTTTATATCATACGACCTTTCTTGGCTGTTGTGTTTGAGTATGATTTTTCACCCATCTGTAGTCTTCTCTTGTGAGTCCTTATACTTCTAATCTTCTTACTTCTCTTCTCTTGAATTCTTCTTAAAAGTATATTTATAGGTGCCAAGTTGCAGACACATAAACTTATAATTGAAATTAGTTTTAAAATGAATCACTTCTGCTTTCTTTACTAGAGCAAAACCTCCTTGACCTAACTCGATTCAAGTAGCATCCAAGATGGCCATTCTGTTCCTGGTCAAATTCATTGTTTCAAAGTTCTAGATTTTTGTATTTTTTTTACACATCACATAAAACACTTTTTAATATTTACTTATTTTTTATAAATTTAAATTTGCTGTATTTACCTTTAATAATCATTATCAGAACATTATTAAAACTTTAAATAATATAATTATTTTACCATAAGTGAAAATACAGCCTTCTGAAACTTGGTTATAAATGTAAACAAACTACGCAATCACTGCCTACTTGAAACCTTTTATACATTTTAAGAAGTCACTGCCTACTAGAATCATTTTATACATTTTAAGAAGTCACTGCCTACTGGATCTTAATTACTTTTACCAAGTTTTAGATTTAAGAGACTGGTACTTTACAATACCCCTTCAAATTTTGAACAATTTCTTGAAATTTTTCAACATATATAATGCTTGAAAGCACCAGACAAATTAAAGGATTTTTTTTTTAATTCTTAATCCTGCTTCAAAATCTGATAACAATACAATAATCCTCTGGACAATGACAAATCTGAACATCAGCTTATTCCACAAAAATCTAAACAAACTAGATCACACTTTGTTCTTTTACCGCTACCCATGACTTTAATATACAATATCATAAAATTCAAGCAACCTAAAATTTAGAACTCATTGAATGTTCCAACTACCTCCATTGACAAACACTAACAATATCAATTACTCAACAATTGAAAGGCTGTTTACAATACCCCTTCCAAAAATAAATTATTTGAAGTAATGGAAATTATTTATTTTTGATATTAACTCCTGCAACCATTGAAACACTATATTAAATTATTTACTCCATTAAAACAAAACAAAAACACCAATTAAATAATATCATCAACTTAAAATCTTTCAAATTGGAAATTATGAACAACCTTATTAAAATGTACTAGTATTTATCAACTTCAGCAACACCAATTTCCAAGAATCTTTATGAAAATGTCTATTTATTCATTTTCCACTCCACAATAAACTATTCCAAATCTATCATCCCACAGAAGAAATATCATACCATCAAAAAATAGTCAAACCAGCAAATTGAAGACAAGATTGACAACCCCTTCAAACTGTCAACTGTATAGAAAAGATTTTAAACCCCATTTTAGGTGCCTTAGGAATTTATTAATAATCCGCAATGAATGACTCCTTCAAAATGAAAAAAACTAAATTGACCAATAAAGAAAAAAAATGTACCTAGGAATGTACACAAACGACAGTTATCACAAATATTCAACCACCCCTTCAATTGGAAACTTTTCAACCTGACGAATCAAGAACAAGTAAGTACGTTAAGGAAAACGCTGGAATCCACCACCCCACCTATCTTTCTCGCAGCAATGAAGGTGCTGTTAAGTTGTTAGTAGTCAGAGGTGCTTGTTTGTTCCCTGGAGATCGCCAGTCATCTAGAGGTCTTGAATTAAAGTTAGTTTGGTATCTATCATTGTTGAAATTCGTCGCAAAGTTGTGGAAGTAGTTGTGTTCATAGTTCCTATTTTGACTAGGTAACCAAATCAGTCTGTCACTCTCTAATCTTTCCAAAGATTTACGATTTTAGTGGCATCGTTGTCTATATGAATGAAATGGATACGAATTCCATAGGAAAATGTTTGAGCAGTTGTTTGACCATCGTTTCTTGTGGTATTGGGCAACTGAGATATCCACTATGACGCAAAAAACGTTTGAAGTATACTGATGGTAATCCATGTTTACCACCTTCGTAGGATGCACTATATATGTGTTTTCATGAGAACATCTTGAGCGTTGTCTCCCCAAAAATGATTAATGAATTTTTCTTTAAAATCTTCAAAGGAATCAAACTCATTTCCCAGCATCCATGGTATGCATTGACCCTTCAAGCATTGTAGAGTAAACGCCAACCTCCTGTTGTTATTTACCGAATAGTTCTTGAATCGGCTTTCTAACAAGTTCAGAAATTCAATGGGATGAATACCTCCATCTCCCATGAATATTATGCCCTCTCTAAGTAGTTGGTCTCCTACACCGCTATCATTTGCATAAACGGTAGTTCCCGTAACGCCTGTTATCCCTTAAATTTCCAAATCTAGAATCTTTTTTGTATTAGTTAGAATAGAATTTTCCAAACCATTGCAAGTTTCTTGAAAGTTTTTATCATCTAATTCTCGCTTTTCTTCTACTTTTGAGACTTCTTTTTGTACTTCCTCTAATTTCTTGCCATTATCATCAATCATGACATGGATATCCCTTATCAATTCCATAGCACCCCCTACTTTGGCTTCAATGTCCTCCACATCTTCAGTTACTTTTAGCTTCACATCTATGAATTGTTTTTCTAAGGTGTAGAAAAGTCTGTCATATTTTCTTCTAATCCATTTTGGATGACATCCATTCGTTGATTTACCTTATCGATTTCATGTTTAACAACCTCTAGTTTCTCGTCCATAATCTTACCCACTTCATTTTTCATGCTATTTTCCATGGTACTCATTTTATTCAACAACGTACTCATTAAAAAACTCATTTCTGGACTCATCACCAAACTTCCTTCCGTCGAAGTGCTAGTCATATCGGTTGCCAAGTGCCTATCTAAACCACTATCCATCTGTCCCAATTCTGTCCTCCCTAAATCTTGAGAAACAATTTGCAACCCTAGCTCTATTTCATCAATAGCAACACCTTCACTTTGACTAGCCATTATTCCAAAGCCTAGGTTATTTGTAGCCAAGTGTGTAATTGAGACCCCTAATCTCTGCGTGACATTATCTTCAGTAAGACCACTAACGTTGGGCTGCCAAATTGTAACGCTACAGCGCTGCTCAACCCTGTACAAGGCTACTATATATTAAAACTCATCCACCTCGGCTAGCCTACACAGTCAATGAGCAACACACTTGGCATACAAATTAACACATAATTAGACATTTATTTTTAAACCAAGTAATAATACTACAGCAATTATTAGTGAAATTGATCTGCTTGATAACGACCACATTGGACATTAAAAGTTTATATCATACGACCTTCTTTGGCTGTTGTGTTTGAGTATGATTTTTCACCCATCTGTAGTCTTCTCTTGTGAGTCCTTATACTTCTAATCTTCTTACTTCTCTTCTCTTGAATTCTTCTTAAAAGTATATTTATAGGTGCCAAGTTGCAGACACATAAACTTATAATTGAATTAGTTTTAAAATGAATCACTTCTGCTTTCTTTACTAGAGCAAAACCTCCTTGACCTAACTCGATTCAAGTAGCATCAAGATGGCCATTCTGTTCCTGGTCAAATTCATTGTTTCAAAGTTCTAGATTTTTGTATTTTTTTACACATCACATAAAACACTTTTTAATATTTACTTATTTTTTATAAATTAAATTTGCTGTATTTCCTTTAATAATCATTATCAGAACATTATTAAAACTTTAAATAATATAATTATTTTACCATAAGTGAAAAATACAGCCTTCTGAAACTTGGTTATAAATGTAAACAAACTACTCAATCACTGCCTACTTGAAACCTTTTATACATTTTAAGAAGTCACTGCCTACTAGAATCATTTTATACATTTTAAGAAGTCACTGCCTACTGGATCTTAATTACTTTACCAAGTTTTAGATTTAAGAGACTGGTACTTTACAAGGCAGCAATGAAGTTGCAATTAATTTTAAATTTACATTATTATGCGCTTTATATTTCAACAAAAAATTGCATTTGGTAGGAAAGGATGTTAAAAAATGACAGATTCCTGCCCCAAATACAAAAGAATGTATTGATGTAGGGTACTATTAGTAATTGCAGTTTTGTGGAATGGCGGAGTAGTGTGGAGAATGAGAGCACTCCCCAAAATTTGTACAATATAATTTTTCCTTATCTTGTTTAAAAAGCCGATTTATCTGCTGACAGCCATGCACTCCGATCTCCACCCCCACCCCCCCAAAACCAACCGAAAAAGCATCGTGCCCTTGACTAGACTGTTTGACTAGATATATAGCAGATCAAAAAAACAGGGAACAATGAGTTTTTTTCATTTTTATAGCACTAGCCATTTGGCCTTTTTCCACATATAGTAAAACATCTTCTTTTCGTGTTTTAAAATTACCATTTCATCATATTATTTTTTACTGGACAGCAGTACACTGGGCTATTACGTAATTTTGATGACGGATTTTTGCAATCTTTAAAACCCCACCCACTCATTTTTTGTGTTACTACCCGGGTAAACCCTGGGGAAATGTGGCGGGTCGGTAACGGGGCCGATAAAAGTCGGGCTTGTCATATCAAAAGTAAAAGCTCCTCGGCAAATACAGACTGGGAAAAAGTTTTTTATTTTAGAGTAAATTGCACTAAAATTACAGTAATAAATGTATTTTGATAATACTAAAAAATAACTTTTGGGTAAAAAAAAAAAAGTAAAAAAATAGCAGAGCCGGGGTTTGAAAAAGTACCTCTCGCGTGCTACGCGGCTATGCCTGACCAAATTTTACGTGGGTGCCGGCCCCTTTGAGAGATAGACTTCTCCGCAACTATTGTGTGCGCGCTGGGTTCAAAAAGTTATAAACGCTTTGTAATTGGAAAATGCAGTTTTACTCTTTAAATTTCTGCCAATGTTTTTTTAAATTTAAAAAAAATGCTACATATATCATACTATTTCATTACTAATTATTTTTTGGGATGAACAAAAACGAATTGGCATTCTCACGAAAACGTTTTTGGGCCCAGGCCTGCAGCTTGTTGTAGGGGGCCCCCCGAGACACTGTATTTCAGTGATCCCGATCTTTTGTTGGGAGTTAATACCTTTAATATGTCTAATTAAATAAAAAAATAAAAAACCCAAAAATTTTTTTTTATTTAAAAAACGTTTCAGAAACACAATTTTGTCTTTATTTGATGCCAAACCGTGTTTTATTATTTATTAGAAAAAACAAAATACATAGTAAATCCAGCCTGTGAATAATAACAATAAAAAAAATCCTTTTTATGTGTTATTTTTTTTTAAAAGTGAGCTTCATTTCGGCTTCTTTCTTTTAAATACGTAAAAAAGTGTTTTTTATTATTTGTCCGTTATTTGTTTATTTTGAGCTATATGGAATCTCATAATCTCTCAAAAACTAGAGATTACATTCGTTGACTCCCTTTAAAAGCCCGGCCATAAGCCCCAATCCTAAACCTAAAAATAAATTACTTCCCCCCCCTTAACTACCCCTATCTAGCGGCAGACCGAAAAAGCTCTACCCTTTTTTGCATGCAACCCTTTAACATGGGGAAATCCGAGCCACGACAAGCAGCCATTTGTATCTTACATACATCCAGACGGCGGGGGGGCTACCCTACTCAAAAGCCTGGGCCTTTGTGCCTGGCACCGCCGTCTGGATGTTGTAAGTACAAATGCTGTTTCAGGGCTCAAAAAAAATTCGGTCATGACTTAGTGAATTTCAGTCGGTAAAAGAATTCTCCCCCCCCTTAACTAACACCATCTAGGGTTCAAAGCTGGAACTAGTCGGGAAAACTTCCTTTACATCCCTAAGTTTTTATCATAATTCAGGAAAAAAAACAATTCCCTTGATAAAAAACGTTCCAACTAAAAAAAAATATAATTATCCCCTTTTATTATTCATTAATTAAAACCCCGGCCATAATCCCGATTCTAAACCTGAAATAAATTATTCCCGCCCCCTTAACTAGCCCTATCTGGGCAGACCGAAAAAGCTCTAAAACTTTTGCATGTCAATCGTTTACATGGGGAAATCCGAGCCATAAAAGCAGTTATTTTGTATCTTACATCATCCAGAGGCGGTGGTGCCTGGGGTTAGGCAAGTCGTAAGAAAATTTCCCCTTGGGGAGGGCCTCCAAATCCCATACGCCCCCGGGTTAAATAAAAGTCGGTTTTTTTGGGGTTGGGGAAACTAACGTTCCGCGCGACTCTGTGGACGTTGAGGGGAAATACTTCAATAAAAAATCGTCATTTTTTCTATAGTTAAAAGTCGATGACGAAAATGGCGGGAAAAGTCAAAATATTAAATACACGAATTTGGCGAATGTTTTTTTGGGATAAAGCAAACTCTCTTTATTAATGAGGATATTTCTGATGGAGTAGACCTAAGCTTAGGGGCTAGGCCGACAAAATGTTTGTTCAAAAATTTCGATTTGGGCCTAGGGCGTACTTACGTTGAAAAATGTATTGGGCCTTGGGCCTAGCTCACTTAGTCCGTTAGGCTTAACAAAGGGATATCTCAAATTATTTCGCACGAAAAGTCACTGACGCCTGGGGGCCAACATTTATAGTACAAAAATAAATCAAAATAAATCGTTTTAAAAGACTAGGGGCCCCGGGCTAATATATTGAAAAAATTGAAGTTTGACGTTTGTCTGTTGTTTGTTGATTTCAGCTCACTGCACTCGATAAACTACTGACCGTATTTTCGTGCAGTGCTTTTTTTAGTTTTTACATTTGGGCCGCCTCGCGCGCAGGAGTTTTGTTCCTTTTGATTGGGGGAAGGGGGCCTCCCCCAAAAGGGGAAAAATTCTTTATCGACTCTGGCTTAGGTAGGGCCCTTGACTACACAAAGGGAAGGGGGCCCAGGGAGAGGCCCAGGGCCCCTAGACATCCATTAATTTGCCTACTATGGGTTTAAAATCAATGCCTAGGCCTAGGCCTAACACCTGTAAACTGTGCTAGGCCTACCAACAAGTGGGAAACAAGGGCCCTAGGCCTGGGACCCCTGTTTTGACAACCCCGTAAACAGGAAAAAGGACATGGGCCCTAGGGCCTAGGCCCTAACACTAGCCTACTCTCTTTCATCGAGATATAATTTATTACTTTTCCCTTTAGTTTAGGTGACTGCCAAAAAAAAACGGAAAAAGCGAAAAATAAAACCTAAATAAAAATTCAAAACTAAAACAACAATTTTTTGAAGGCACGCAGCATGGATTGAAGCATAGAACTAATACTAAGCGACCGACGACGGGGGGAAGGGGAAGTAAAGTGAGAAAGGGGTCAATTTTAATTTTCATAACAGCTGGACTTCTTTTAAAAATTTTTTTAAAACAAATAATACTACAAATTTTTAAAATTTCTAAATTATCCTATGAAAAAAAACTTGTTTCGCCTTTTTATCAGTGGGGCCTACGTTTTTTTTTTAAATTTTTTTTAAAATTGTCCCCGTGTTTTGAGTTCGTGTTTACGCGGCAATATATTTCAAATCAACATTTCCAGGGGTTTGATTTCCAAGAGTACCCAAAACCCAAATTTTTAAACAATTATAAAATATATATTGAAGACAAAACATTTTTAAATAATATAATCATTTATAATAATATGCGAAGGCCAACATTATAATCACTCTCCAAAACGTGAAAACCCAAAAAATTAAATTTTTTAATATATAGGGCCCCAGTACAGGGTTTTGGACAGGTGTTTCTTTATTTTTTTCTTTATTTATTTATGTATTTATTTATATTGCATTTTCACTTGCAACATTTAAACTCGTTTCATTAACCACACATAACAAAACTATATAATAATACAAATAAATAATAAAATGCCAAGCTTATTGTACCCTCCTACATTTTCACCAATCTTAAAATTCACCTTCCCCTTTTGACTGCATCCTTGCAAAGCTTGGTAGAATAAATTTGCGGTGATTTTTACATTTAAAACAATTGCAAATAAAATTTTGCCACGCTTTGCAACGATGCAGTCACAGGGCAAAGTGAATTAAGTATTGCAAAAATGTAGGAAGGTACTAAGCTTGGCATTTCTGTTGATCTCATTGCTTTTGATGTGTAAGGTTTGGCTGTATTTTTACATTTTTTTGTTATGTATGGGATCTCGTTACTTTTTAAAGTTCCATTAAAAAATTATTTGTCAAAATATAAAATTTTATCGAAGTCGATTTAATTGCTACATGGTATTCCCAAATTTAACAATAGAATGTAAAATATCTCGTGGCCCAAAGACTTGCTGTTGTAAACAAGTAGGCGATCATTGTCAAGTAACTATAGTAACTTGTTGATTCTTGTAAAAGGCTTATATTAAAACCTTTATTTAGAACCCTTTCCCAGCAAATTTTGTCGCCTTTTTTCAAAAAGCACTACAACTATAGCCTTAATGTTCATGTCAAATATGAACGTTGTTTTCCCAAACCCCGCAAATTAGTTAGTAACAGCATGTTTTAAGGGTCATTTTTTCACCAAGAAGGAATGTTCGTACACCAACCAAATTTGGCATGTGTTAAGACTTAAATCCCCTTGATTTTGAAAGTTTTTAAGTTCACATCACGTTTCATGACGGCTGGGTGACACCTCGAAATCACCCCAACTCTGCTTGCTGAATAAGGTGCCTGTAGCAGTGGGGCCCCTAGTAGTATAGTCGTAGAAGTGGTAGTGGTAGTGGTAGTGGGAGTATAGTATGAGTATATAACCATCCTTAGCTAGAGACGTCACGCCCATTTTAAAAATATTGTACCAACAATTTCTGTCTCACTCATCGAGTACAACTCTGCACTGCCTACGGAGCGCTACGAGCGCCACAAGAGTTTCGCGAGCTCCTGGCAACGCATGAAGGTAGTAAGTGCACCCTAGAGGTCGCCCACAATTTCAACGACGGTAGTCGGATGGGGCCTAGATGGAGGGACAGTGGATGGTGACTTCCTTACCGACTGCTGCAGCGGCCACCGTCGCTACCACCCAAGGAGGCCCGGAAGGGTAGTGCGTGTGGGCAGGATGGTAGCGGGCAAACCTTTTAATCGAAGGTTCGATGGTTCAAATCTCCGTCAAAGCGATTTTTTTTTTTAATTCTATTTCTTATGTTTTTCTTTTAAACAACAAAAATGTAACAATAACAATTAATGAAACTCCTTTTCGGGGGAAAATCCTTCATATTTTAAATAGAAACTTTTAAAGGTTTTGTAGGTTTTTTGGTTCAGGATGACAAAAATAAAAATTAGTATTAAAAAATCTCCTTTCAGATGAAAGTCCTCATATTTTACATAGAAATAGGTTTTGTAGGTTTTTTTGGGTAATGAATGGAAAATTTTGTACAAATAAATGCAAATAATAATAATAAATAATAAAAATAAAAAAATAATAAATTCCTTTGCGGATGAAAGCCCTTTTAAAATTTTAAGTAGAAACGTAAAAGGGTTTTTGTTGGTTTTTGGTTTATGAATGGCAAAAATAATATTTAATATTTCGGGTGAAAGTCCTTTATATTTTAAATAGAACGTTATAGGATTTCTAGGTTACATTTGTTTATGGATGATGACAATTAAATATAAAACTCCGTATAAAGTCCTTTATATTAATTGATAAAAACGTTAAAGGTTTTGTAGTTTTTTTTTTAACGTCCGCTTTAATGTATATTTACCTAATATAATTAATGAAATCATAATAAAACACGCAAACAAGTTACCTTGTTAACCATCTAGCCTAAGTCGACACTATTCAACAAACGCATCCCCCACTCGACGGTCCGATCGTAAATACGTAGATACGCCCGGCGGAAGTGTGTCAACTCCACCAATATCTCGAAAATTTTATGCGCGCCTATTTAAAATAATATACATTTGGCAAATAAATTTCGTTGGTCATTGTAAATGATTTAGATATTAAAAGCAACTTGAATATTTATCAATGGAAATCTTAAAATTTACTAAAGACGCAATAGTATTTAATACAGTAATTTTTATGGTTGTTAAATTTGAAGTCTTCATTACGCTCATTCCATTCATATGTTTTGTTTATTATTATAATTATTATTTATTCCTTTTTGACAACGGGACGGGTGTCCCACAAGTGCAATACAATATAGTGTTAGAATATGAATCTTAATAAACATGTTTTTAGGGCGCGGAAGTGGTTTCCTTTAGCAACAAATAAAATACATACATGCCTAAAACCAAATTGTATTTCTACGATGTCACTTCTTAATGGGATAGACGATAAATAAATAAACTTTAAATATCTACAACAAATACGCCGATATTATAGTTAATTCCATAACGCAGATAAAAATAGTGTGCAAGCTTGGCTGCACCAATGGCAGCACAGTGCAGGCAAAGATTGTCCTCCTTTGTAAATCAGTTTTTTAACGGAATGGATAGACGTTAAATAAATAAAAAATAAATTTAAGTCGTGCCTGTGTGTAAATTTATCTGGAAGCTGCTCCACATACCAGGATAATAAATATAGTAATTCCAAGAATCATAGACATCGTTGCTCGTCGTTGTAACTTGTTAGCAAATGCATTACTTTTTTGGGTTTAAAATATTTTTAGGATTCCTCTAATGCAATGTACCTGTTCATCAAACTATCATTAGCTAGATTGTTTATAATATGCACACGAAACGAACAAACATGCAACAAACAAATAAACTGGATAATTAGCTATTGTGTTACATCAGTGTTCAGGATAATGTACGCGCACCTTTTATTTGAGTTAAAAAGTACAATACAAATACCTAGTTTGGGGGATTTTCTTCTCGTTGTTGCTTCGAAGCAATCAAGAACATCTTTCATATTTTAACATATTATTATGCAGAGATTACAAGTCAACAATCAAGAATTCTAGGAATCAAATTGTGACAGTGAAACTTCTTTTTTTTAGATTTGATAATTGTGAAAATTACAATTGTCGTTCGGCCGTATGGGACTGAACAGACGAGACATATTTTTACAAACCGACAAATTAATCCCGAGGAAGATGTAGGAATGTTCGATTTTGTGCTGTGAGCGTTGAGTGACTGTTGTGCATGTCTAGCCCTTATTCTCAGAAAACACTAATCTTGCCTCTGCGAAGAAGGGAATGAATTCCTTTTACCTGCGGACCAATTAATACATGCATGGTCTAGTATATAGGTGGTCGAACACGTGTCTTGCAGCGTAGAGTTGTTGGTGGGGGGGGGGGGGGGGGGCGTTCAATTTGTTTAAAGTCACTGTCCAGGTCATACTCAAAGAATAGCTAGATAAGTAACTGAATTGGGTTGGGAACTATAGCTGACACTGACATTAACTGAAACATAGTCACTGTTTTGCAATGTTTTGCAAACTCATCGGAACAGTGAACACCTCTCTCACCTCTCTCGAAAAATTTGTGGGGTTTTCGGAAAACGATTTTCGATTTCATAAAAAGAAAATGCACCCCCACAATGCCTATTCTTATGCTTTTATTTTCCCCGACAGGATGTATTAAACCCTTTTCTAAGTCAAAACCCTCTTTCTGCCTAGCATCGGAGCATGTTTCGTTATTAGCTGGGTAATCCGGATTATTTGCGATTTACAGTTCAAACCAAACATTGTTATAAATCACTCATAATTTTTAGCCACATTACTCGCATGATGATGCACATGGTTAAAATTTTTAAAATTACTGTTCATATATTATACGCCCACCGGCCCACGGTACACGGCGATAAAACGTCGACTTCATTCTGAAAAATCGGAGCAATCGTGATCTATTTGCTCATGATTTATTTCCTATACTGGCATTCGTCATCATGGTTAATTATGGCGTTCGTTAGAAACAATAATATACAGACGGGAATTTTTTTTGGTTCGATTACTTCTTTTAAAAGCATTTACATAAGCCTTATAATATAACCTAAAAATAACTACTAATAATAAAAATATTTAAAAATGTATACATACATTTTTCAATATCAACAAAAATAATGCGAAAACGAAATCTTTTTAAATGTAAATCACACAATTTCCAGGGTTGCGTAAGTTTGTGCATGAAAGTAACTTACTAAAAGTTTAGTTTTATTGGAAATTCCTAAAAACATGGTTGTTTTGTGTGATGATTTTTATGAATATAAAAATAATAAAAATTTAATTTTTAAACAAGTTTTAAAAAATAAATGATTTTTTAGACTTTGGACTTTGTTAAAAAAGTAATAATTGACATCATTTCCCTGATTTTTCCTGGCTGAATAACAAAATATTGATATCCCGAGACTGTAAGGCAAAATATTTCAAAGTTGTCGCTGTCGATCGACTACTTTTCGCACTAAAGTCGGTGTCAGGGAAGGTTGCGCCGAGGCAGGTATAAACTTTCCGCCGCGCTCTTCCCCCACCATGCGGCTCGGCTACTCGACAGGAGTGAACGACTATTTACATTCCGCAGAGATGGCCCGTCAAGATAATGGTAATTGGCTACATAAGAAATTTAAAAACTCGCATTTTTGTTGTTTTGTAACTTTTTTTCAAATTATTTGGATTATTGAAGAAAAACTAACATACCCTCGTTTTTTAATCACAAAAAAACACCAGAAATTAAGCTATGTTAACACATGTAAATTAAACACATGTAGTTTTTAGCTTTGGTCATAAGATAATGCAAGCTGTCAAAATGAAATCTAATACTTGGTTTTCCACAACTCATCACATGTCTCATAGAACTTCCCTTCAACTGCACAGTGTAATTTCCAGAAATCTGACCAGTGGGAAATTTGTGTCTGCTGTGTTTTGCTCCCACAACTCGTTTCATTGTTCTCGATCTCCAAACACAGGTTCTCGTGTACCGATATGCTCCAACAATGTTGTTATTTTAAATTTACAAATATTAATTATTTTCATTTTTTTTTATTTATTTAACGTCTATCCTATTCAGTTATAAAAACTGATTTACAAAGGAGGACAACTAAATAAATCTAATAACATAGATGCAGACAGAACAATGAACTACATTTAAGTAAATATTTGAAATATAAAATTACAACAATGCATTAAAACTTAAACTAAATAAATAATAGTTGTTCGATATATTTTTAGATGTTTTTTTAATTTGAATCGCCTATAATCTGTGAAAGTCCTGTAGAGTATTATTATAGATGATCGATAGTTGTTTGCAAATGTTTTTTCCATAAGTTTATCTTTATTTTTATTTATTTTCTAGTAGGCTACTGTATGTGGCGTATTTAACGGTGTACATTTTTAAAAATAGTTGAATTTGCAGATGTTTAACATTGGCCCTGCGGTTAATGTGAATCTTAGCTAGTCACGATTTCATTTACTGACAAGGCACCTATTGTTTATGTTGTTTATGGTATTAATGCCTTAATTATTTACAAAATTGTTGTATGATTTAATTCCCCATCAGTGTTTATTTCGTTATTTACATTGAAAAACATTTCATCTCCCCGTCATTGTTATAAACATTTAACACAACTCTCCACTCACCCCACCACCACCACTCTTTCACTCACTACATTTCGAATAGATTATTACATAATCTTATCCCCAAAGCTAAAAACTACTGCGTTTAATTAAGTGTTTACATAGTTAATTTTGGTTTTTTTTTGTGATTCAAAATCGGGGTTTTTTATTTTTTTAATAATCCAAAAAATTCGATAAATGTTGTATCATTTAATTCACCATCGGGTTTTTTATTATTTTAATTTTTACATGAATAACATTTCTCGCCCGTGAGGGTTAAAACTTTTAACACAACTCGCCACTCCCCATCACTACTCACTCACTCACATTTTCGAATGATCATTAATAATCTTATCATCAACTAAAAAACACAATTGTGTTTAATTTTAAAAGTGTTACATAGTTATTTCGGTGTTTTTTTGGAAAAAAAAAACAAGGGTAGTTAGTTTTCTTCAAAAATAAAAATAACCCCGAAAAAATTTACAAAACAACAAAAATGAAATTTTTAAAAATTTTTTGTGTAGCCCAATTACCTTTACTTGACGGGAATCTCTGTGGAATGTCAATAGTCGTTCATCCTGTCGAGTAGCCGAGCGATGGTGGGGGAAAAGGCGGCGGGGGAAGTTTACCTGCCCCGGCGAACCTTTCCCCTTCACCCACTTATTAGTAAAAGTTTTTATTTTTTACGAGGATTGGGGAAAAAAGTCCATGCTGGTCGAACCAAGTCGGTAAGGGGAGGAAAAGGGGGTTCTCACATAGCGGTCTTCACCCCTGGGTTTTGGTTTTAACCAAAAATCAAGACGTTAAACAAACAAAGAAAATTTAAAATTAAAGACAATGTCAGATTTTTAATTCAGCCTATTGGATAATTTTTTAAAAAATGGGTTTTTTTGGTTTGGTCCGGAGGATAAGGAATTTTTTTCCCCTTTACCATATCTATAGTGCGGACTCGCGAGTAAAACCATTGTTCTCTTCGAGAGCGGAGTTTTTTTGTATGTAGCTAATTGAATTTTTACAATTCAGAACCCAGGAAACAAGCCCCAAGATTGAGAATAAGATTAGACTAGGTGTCATAAAAAATATTTAATTATAAATAAAAATAAGTTTTTTCCAATACAATCATTAAATCTTGAAATCACTATTAAAAACAAAAAACAAATGCATTACAAAAAATGGACGATTTTTTTGTAAGTTTTATCCCCTTTTAATGAAAAAAATTCGGGCCATTTACGGTTTTTAAGTATTTTTTTTACATTATTCGTATAATGACAAAAAAAATTAAAAACCGTAAATAAAGGCCCATTTTTTTTTGTTCAAAATGGATAAAATTACAAAAAAATATCCATTTTTTTAAAAAGATTTTTTTTGATTTTAATAATGATTTCAAGAGTTAATGTTTGTATGGGGTAAACTTATTTATCATTTTATTAAAAAAATTTTTTTATGGCATCCTAGTCAATCATCGGCCGTATTGCTCCTCGGAATCTGAAATTGTAGTGTGGCCGGCACAACAGTGTGCAAAAGTGAGGTCTTTCCGAACCTGCAGTGCGATTCTGTAAAATAGTCGCTATGATAGCGATAGCGATCACGGTTGATATGAAATATCAATCGTTATAAATTATCGTTATCGACTGATTCTGTAAAATAGTCGCTACGGTCGCCATTTATCGTATCTTGATAGCATAGCATAGCGACTCCTTTTCATTTTCGTTATCATAGCGATCGCTATCATTTTTACAGCATCAGTCGCACGCAAAATTGTCGCTAAAGTGCCGGATAACGATCGTTATTTTCCATAACGATCTTACAGAATCAGACCGCTGGTGAAAGACAAAACAACAAAATAATATGATTCCTTGAATTGTGATGACGATCGTTGAATGCTCGGCGAAGAATTTCCCTCCCCCCACAATTTACTGATGGATTATAGCTCGTACAAAACCCGGTTTTAACGTGGAATGCAGAGGTATTTACTCTGGAAAGCTTTATAGCCTCCGAAGTAGCCGCGCGCCGCGCCACCGTCGATCCCTAGCGACACGATTTTAAAATGGCTGGTGTAAACCATAGGATCGTGCTACATTGATGCCACATAAATGTTACTTTGCGCACTTTATTAGCGGGTTTGTTGGAAAAGGGGGGCTGCTATACGAACATTTAAAACTTTAAAAAAAGGAAAATAATGTAATTTGTAGGAAAATAATAGTAGCTTTATTTTTTGTTAAAATTGTTGTACTTTCCCGCCAAGGTTGCTAGAATGCGGCAAGTGCACGGTACGCTTTTTTAACCCAGGACCAAAATCAATATAAAAATTAAAATTATTGAATAAATAATGCCCTAGATCCTTATCAATAATAAAAACATACAGAATTACACGATTCTAAATATAAAGGAAAATAAGACGACTGATACAGTGTGAAAAGAAATGTTCGAGCAGGCCTACAATTAGATGCATGAATAATATTTGCAGATGGCTATTCTGATTTTTGAAGGAGATTTGGTTCATTACAATAATAAGTACGGGATGCAGGTTCATACAACACTCGAGACTTCATACAGGAAGTTGTCGGAACAAAAACCGTCACGAGCAATCCTGACCGAAAAAGTTTTTTTTTTGTCAATATGTTTGAATGCTGGGTTTAAGGGAGTTCACTTAAATTAATTGCTCTAGTCTTTGGACATTCCTTTCTCAAGGATGACGTTAAATTGGGGTAGGACAAGTTGCCGCCCCCCCTCCCCCTAGACCCCTACCGAATTTCGAAAAATAATGTACAATACAATACATTGCTTGTACAGTACATTGTGCAAGTTTGTGCACAAAAGAGTGAACTTATTTCAAGAGATATACTCAAATTAATTCGGGGGGGGGGGGAGGGGTGCTATCTTGAAGGAGTCAACCCCGATAGTTAATTTAATACCGTTTCAATAGGGGACATTAATGCATCGTTTGTTTGTAAACACAAACATTCATTAATGCAAACGTATTTTCAAAGATGCACTCAAATTACTTGACGAAACCTTCACAAATCGGTTGTAATACATTTCAATTGTGAACATATTTAGTGCATTGTCAGTGAATGTTTTGCATATAGGCTAATAGTACCCATCTACTACTTTATAATGCACTAAATTTTGTGATTTTACTTATCAAATTCAAGGGTGAACATTAGTGCATAATTAACCTAAGTTAGGCCTAATGGAATGCTGAAAAATGTCTTTTGTGCACACTTCATAAACATAAATTACTGAGCACGGCTATGTTATTGATGTCACTCAAAAAGGGGTAAATTTTTTTAACCCAAAAAAATGTAAGTTTAACTTATAACTATTGCTTATGTACATAAAATGGGGGGGGGGGGGATAAGAGTCGCCCCACCCATGTGTAGGTATGTGTAAAGTAGTAGGCCTATCTGGGGGATTATGTGTCCCCTGTCCAGTCTAAATTATGTAATGTCAATAAGGCTTTGCATGGGCATGATCTCTAATAATTATTGTCGATGAAGGTTTTAATGTATTGTTCATGAATCATGACTTGCGATTTTAGACCTACATTTGTAGGCCTAGCTGAAATCCTAGGGTTTCACTAAAATAATGTAGCCTAATTATAGTATGATTAATACTCAGGACATGTCTGTACTTGAATCAAACGCCTAGTAGAATAGTTATACTTCTAGTATTAATATAGTAGGCCCTTATAAAAATTTAAGTTTACTCCATCCAGTCTTCTAAACCCTCTACTTCATCTGTTAATTCGAAGACCAGCGGATAAATGCTAGGGTTTTGCTTGCTCTCGTATCAGTCACCACATCTAACAACAAAACAAATACACCTACTTGCTAGTTGTACCATCTTGTACAAAGCTAGCGATTAATTAATTGGTGCCTCGCGCGTTTAAATCCGCATCTTTACCCAGCCATTTCCCGTAGCACGAGTCACCTTCCCAGTTGAACACTTCTGCCCCTAGGGCTGCGCCACAGTCTACTTCGGAGGCCTATGCCGTAAAAGCGCCACCAAGCGGATAATTTGTGGTAATTTACCAAACTCGTGAAAAAGACAATTATTTTAATTATTGATAATATGTGATCTAATCGCCCAATGTGTGTAGCTTTTTGTAAACAACCTGTCAATATGATTCGATGATGGATTTAGATTTAAATGATTTGCTACGTTAAAAACATCGTTGTTTTTGTGGGGTGTGCGTGTGGAATATTTTATGTAAATACTTTAAAAAAAATAAGTAAAAAAATAAATAGATCTTCGTGATTTTTTCTGGCTCTTGCTAGCTGATGTTTGAAGGTGGACTTTTTCTCTGAATCGCCTTGTACGATTAGCAGAGCCATGCTCTGGGCAAAATTTTACCCCCGGGCCCAGAAGGGGTAAAGCAATTTTTGTAAATCACAAAGCAAATACTCGCGCCAGGGAAGCAGAGCATTTGAAAATATCTACTTGAATAGAAAAACGATTCCTTCCTTCCAAAGACAAAAAAACAAAACATAAAAATCCGTCTCATACATTTTAATTGTACATCATTATAAAAAATATCACTCAACGCCCAACTCAAATGCGCGCCCCACTCGGGTGTTGATGATTCTGCAGAACTTTTTGATATACATAGGGAAAATTTGCAAAAAAATTTGTCATGACTTAAAAAAATTCCCCGGGATTTGACCAAAATGAAAAAAATTTGAGCGTTATAAAAAAATTTTAAATTACAAAATTCTAAATTTTTACGACTTTTTTCGATTTTTAAATTTCTTCGGCTTGTAACACCTACATGCTTTACCCGTTGTAATGTTTTTTTCACAAAGCCTTAATTTCATGAATTAATATTTTTCGTGTGAAATTGAGGAATCGTAAAATACTATTTTAAAAATTATTTGGGTTTTTTTTATGAAGTAGACCACCCGGCCCTTTGGGAAAACTATTGTCCCATACCGACGAGACCCATCCTTTTAATTACTTCCGCTCGGGCTTGTGATCAATGGAAAAATCCCGGAAAATATCCTCAAAAAATTTTGATGTTTTAAATAAAATCACATTTTTAATAAACTAATTTTAAAAAAGTTCTTCTTGAAATGTTGGTTAGAGACAGATAGGCATTGACGAATCTACCACATTTTTTATTTTCTTGTAGTCTATTTTGAGCCAATTTTTGAGTGAAAAAGTGGGTAAAAATTTTTAGTTACAAGAAAAACACAAAAGTGGATTCGTCAACTCACAAAAGTCATTTAAAACACAATTTTTTCAAGTAAAAATTTTTTGAAAAATAAAGTTTAAAAAAAGTATTCCCTCCTGAAATAAGCGAGCTCTAAGTGAGGGGGGGGGGGCTTTTGTCGATCACAAAAAATACCATAAATGCAGTTCATCGTTTTTTTTAATTTTAAACATTTTTTATTGGGTTTATAAAATAAAAATATTGTCGTAAAATTTAAATATCAAAACGAACCCCTCAAATAGATTTTCAAAGCATTGTTCAATCAAAGGGTTTTCTTTTCCCCGCACCACTAAAAGAAAAATGAGGCAAAACTTTTTAAAATTTTTACAAAGAAACAAAAACAATTTATTTCGTTTACTTATCCCTTAAAAATTTTAACTTGGTAATTTTCGAGGGGGTCCATTGGCAAAATCCCCCCATAAAAAAAGTAAAACTTGGTATACTACATACGTTAAGTATGTTGGTAAATATAGGCGGTAATTTTGGGTGGTAAAAGTCCGTAAAACATAATTTTTCGATCAATTAGTCGTTCAAATTGTCAAGTTTTATCACACACGTTAAACACGGTTTTTTCTACATTTTCATATTTTTATTTTTCCCAGGGAACAAAAAAGATCGGAATGCGGGCTCACGCCATTTTTCTGTCATGAAAGGGTCACTTTCATTTTTATCTTCCCGATTTCAAGTCTCGTTTTTTCAAAAACACGAATTTAAAAACCGATGCTAAATTAATTCCTGGAATCTCTGATTTTATCTGGGAACCCTGTTATAAAAAACTTTTAGAAGAAAAAGACGATGCCGAAGCGCATGGGTTCAATAATTCAAGAAAATCGGCATTCCGGATTTGTTGGGGTGTGGTGTCTTATATGAAAATCAGTGAAAGCTGAATAGTGTGCTGAAAAATTTTAAAAAAGATATCGGTGCGAGTTAATGAGAAAAAGTTAAAAAATCACTAGATCCATTTCATATAAATCTACAAGAAAAATAAAAGAAAAAAGTCTGCAAAATTAATGGGCAATTGGGTTTTTCTTTTTAAAAAAATCAATGCCTCCCAATCTAGGGGGGCATGGAAAAAAAATTTTTGTTATTTTATGCAGTGATCGAATCTTGCACGCCAAAGGGACCACCAAATTCCACTCGGAAAATTTAAAAAACCCTGCAAATTTTTTCACGTATTTGCGGCTAGTTTTCCATAGTATTGACAAATATGACTGATTTTATGCATTTTCAAAAAATTTTTATCTTTTTTAAATTTAATCCAGAAAAATTTCAAAAAAGTTTCCCGACCGGGGGGTTTAACCAGATTGTTTTTGTTCCCGGGGAATATTCGCATTCAAGTAGCATTTATTGCTTAAAATTCCCTTTAAATTAAAAAGCAACTTTACATCGTATTGAGATTACAAATATTTTCATTCTTTACTTAAAAAATACTTCCCGATCAAGCACTTAACATTAAATTTTTTTTTTTTTTTTTTCGTAGGGATTTTGGTGTATTGAAAAAACGGAAAAATTGAGAAAAAAGTGTTTTTGGGAAAAAAAAATTTGAACAATAATCCCCAAAATTTTAACCACTCATTCAAATTTAATTATAGCCTACAGAAGTTTTTTTGAAAAAAATAGCAATTTTAATTTTCATTATTAATTAAACTAACATTTTTTATTCCTGATTGATTGCTGACTTAAAACTCTGCATAAAAAGTTAAAAAATGAAAGGGGCCTTGATTTTTTCGAAGCCCCACGAAAGAAAAGTATTTTTTTGTACATTTTGTTTGTAAAAAAAAATTTTCATAAAAAAGCGGGGGTGTACTTATCCGTTTATTTGTTTGTTGCGTGTTTGCTCCTTTTTTGTTTTTTTTCTAGCCTATATTACTATTGTTTTTCCTGGGATGTGGAGCTTTCCCCCCACACACACACAGGCGCGAATCCCCCCGTTTTAAATTTCCTGTCTTCAAGCTCTGCGCTTTGTGTAGATATGAAACTTTATTTATTTATCGTCTATCCCATTTTGAAAAGGGGATCATAGAAAAACAATTTGGTTTTAGGGAGTTGTATTTTATTTGTTTTAAAAAACAAATTCCGCGCCCAAAAAATGTTTATTTCTTGAACCAAAAATATGAAAAGAAGAGCGTAAAAAGGGTTCGAATTTAAAAAACCATAAAATCACTGTATTTAATACTATTACGTTAAAAGTATTTTAAAGATTTCCATTGTGACTTTTTTGCAAGCCTGCTTTGTAATATCTACAATGGACCAACGAAATTTTTGCCCAAAAGTATTTATTTTAAAAAAGGCGCGCAATCTTTTTGAGATAGTTGGTGGAGTTTACACACTTCCGGCGGCGTATTACGAGTTTCGATCTGGACCGTAGTGGGGGGTGGGGTCGTTAAATTGTGGGGCGACCCTATGGTGCACTTACAACTTCAGCGTGGCCACGAGCCGCGAAACTCTTTGGGTCTAGCCTCGTAGCAGTGCAGATTGAACTCGATAGTGAGACAGAAATTTTTTTGGGGCAATATTTAACATGGGCGTGACGTCTCTAGCTAAATAGTACTTTATTTTTGTTTTTACCCCGTAAAATAAAAACATATTTTAATGGCTTGTGCTAGGGCCCAATACAAAAAAATGGCGAGTTTAATCCGGGGAGAAATGATGTTTACCTCACCCCGCCCCAAACTAGGGACATTGGATTTTTACAATCCAATGGAACTGTCCCTTCATTTAAAATTTTAATAGTCCCTCCAATAAACCCCAAATACCCCCAGTAAAGTTTTTTTGCGTCCCCTTTTATTTGCGCTAACTGTGAGCGAGGAAAAAATTTTAACCCGGGGTTCGCGCCGGAAAACGGCCGTGCCCCCCCATTGAGGTAAACGTGACGTCATGTAAGGTTCGCCGAGCGGGGAGTGACAGTTCGCCAATCGCTTCCCTCCCCCACCTCACGTAACGTCACAACCCAAAAAAGCGGTACTTAAGTCTTTTTGCGGGAAGTCAAAAAACCCAGGAACTTTTAACATGCATAGAATTCACAGATTTAATTTTATAGGTTATTTTAAGGGGGTGATTTTTAAATTTAATATTTAAAAATTTCTAAAAACGTTGTAAGAAAAAAAATTGGAAAATAAAAAAGGAAAAAAAAAGTTCCCTAATGGGGTTTTTTTTGTTGTTTTTTTTTTTTTAAAAAAAAAAAGCTTTTTTAG